>QLNU02014693.1:16395-33021 GCA_006491805.2 Dysdera silvatica | reverse complement strand
AACCTTCTGACTGCTTACCCCGCGATTTCCATCGGCAACATGAAAGTAACAAAATTTGCTCATCCCGCGATTTCCGCGGGAATGCAACTTTTCCATCTATTTAAAAGCACATCCCACTTTTCCCCCGTTTAACCTTCGACAATGTATTTTCTACAATATTTAGACTTTGAGTCGTGTTTTGGTCAACAAATGGCGTTATCGTCACCTAAATTTTCGTATTTTTCATAGAGTTTACAAACTGATTTTGCAAGCGCTCCCTTTGTTATCGTTTTTTATATTCAGAATATGGCTTGTAGGAAACGTTCAGCGAGTGATTTTTATTAGTATACATGCTTTATATTTGTATTCTATAAAGTAAATCGTGTATGGTCGACATTCAAATACCCCCTATCCCCAGCTTCTTCGGCGGTTGGTTACGCTGTCTGAGCGTCCTGTCTGGGATTACAATGCCGCCTTCGGTGGCCACCCTTCTCAATTCCCTCCCTTGCATACATACATGAAGTAAATCGTAATTTAATCAAGATTTATTTTCAGAATTTTTGTTTTTATATGATTACCCTTAAAATTGATTTTTATGAAAACCTGTTCTTATGTACGAAATTTATATTAAAAAAAATCTTGTTTACAAAAATGTGCTGCATATTTTAACTCTCAAATGCATATAGATTTGAAATATGTAATAAAAATATATGCAATTTTTGAAGCGACTTTAAGAAAATGATTAAGCAGTTAAGAGGGTTCAAATTATTTTGCATACTTCCATACAAATCGCCACCCTCCCCACCTCTGGGATTCATACTAGATCCATCAATGCCCTCCACCTGCCAATCATAAACTTTTATGCTCCGAAGATTCTTTTATTTTCATTCATGATTTACAGCCAAAAGTTCGCCATTCCCGCCAAAAATTGGCGACGGCGGAAGTTGGGAAATTAAAGGCCAAACTTTCAAATATAATTTTCATTGGCTCGAAATTGTTAACTCCCACATGCTACGTATGCACAGCAAATAAACTATCATTTTTTTTATAATACAGCCTAGGTACTGTGTCTATTGGATAAATACGTTTATTTTAGGAGTGACTTTGTTTTTAACCCAATCATGCTTCGTTATTTGTTTATAATCATAACTCCGTGGACATTAATTTCCGACCCCCCCATGTAAATGTCCATTATAGTCCATTTTGCACAAAGATCACGGTTATATACTGTTCATACGGTGTTTTCGGAACACCCTGTATACCCTATAAAAGTGGCGAAAAGTCTCTGAAAGAATTTCTCTAAACTTCTCTTTTTAGAGAGATTTTCTACTGTTGGGTCAATTAAAAAAAATTTGAACTTGACTTCAGTTCGGTGTCCTCATCCAAACGGAGCCCCGGGCGGCTGTCTGGGTCGCTCGTTCCTTAAGCCGCCCTTGCCCAACCCAGATGAACACATGGCGATGTCTTGGCACGTCAACTATACAAACGTAAAATACACAAACACCACCATTACCACTATATGCGTTCGTAACGAAATTGTTGGAATATAATGTGTTTTTACACGATTTAATATTCATATTTATGTCATTTCGAAGCACCATTGCTACTTTTTTCGCAATCATTGACGTAAGGGAGGTGCTAGAGGTGACTTATTCCCACTCCCCTCCATAGAAAAACGGAAATTACAAATTACTGGTTCACGCGATAAATTCAATTCCGGAAGTAGAATCTTAAATTGCGGTAATTGCGTTCGGTATTCAGCAATTAAATTATGAAGTTTGAGAAATTGAGGTTGTCAGAAAGTAATTTGAATCTCTTGACTATTTTAACAATTCATAACTGATCCGAAATTTGCATTGCTTTTCACCGTTTTATTTATTATTAAGCGCAGCTAGATTATCCTTGACTATTGTTTCTGCCTTTTAGAGATGATTAATGCAAAACTAGGCCCAATTTATCGGCAGCAGACAAAATTAATAACTTGCTACCAAACTTGAAAATCAGACAGCGTTTTTGTTAATTCCCATTTAAGTGAACCGTCTGGAAATGCCGTCTAGTTTTCATAAAACAATTAGGTGTTACCCAAGTTACGTTTTAGAAGAGCCAAAACAATTTTCGACTTCGTTTTGCCATATCGTAACCGATTATAGATGATAAAGGACAGTAAATCTGGAAGTTCAGACATCTCTAGACAAGGCCGAGGACAAAGGGGCAGCAGGGGTTACAGACTGGACGCCCGGTTGAAGTCTAGGCGCCCGCGCTGGTAAGGACTTATGCTGTGGGGCGCCCGGCGCTGCCCCCCAAAATATTTTTAATACGATATTCTTGCTTTTCTATTTAAAAATGAAAAGAATAATAACGTGCCCACCCCCGCCCCCCGAGAATTTTCAGGGAAGGGCGTCTTGCGGAAATGGTTTCTCGCGCGCGAAAAACCAATTACGGCAAAACGCCCTTCCTCTACTGCAGTGAAAAAACCCGTCTGCTACTTCAGTTAACGGACCTGGAGCTAATTCTCGCGAATGAATAGTAACTTATTCGTCATCAAGTCAAAAGCGTACTTGACAGGAAGGCGCTGACGAAACACTGGAAGACATTCTCTTGCGGTGCCCGGCCTACGCCTATCTTATGGATGAGCTCCTTCTCGCCTGCCGCCGTTTAGGCCTCGCCTCGCCACCAGGTCTGTTTGACCTCCTGGATCCTTCTAGACTCCCCCGTCTTTGCGCTGCCTCCGTGGCGGTGCTACACACCTTCCTCTCCGCGGTCGGTCGGTTCTTATAGGTTCCTCGGCTGACTCAGGAGTGTGTCTCCGGATCTGCAGCCTGGACCGTTCTCCGTGATGGTTCGTCTGGCAGCTGGTTTCGGTGTGCGTTGAATGACGACTTTCACATGAGCATGCATCTTTGTGTGCCATGTTGGTCGTCAATCCAATTCCCCACTTCCACCGCCTCGGCGGCTGAGTACGCTGTTCAAGCGTCCTGTCTGGGATTACAGCGCCGCCTCCGGCGGCCACCCTTCCCATTGAATTCCTTGCACAATACCTACCCAAGCGTACTTGATTTTGCGATATAAAAATTATGAGCGCCTTAAAAACTGGGCGCCTGACTATTTTCAATTAGAATGTATGTCATGTTTGATATTATTTTAAAAGAGGCTTTTTTTCTGAAAACAATGATGTCGCAATTTTGAAAACAATCCGATTTTATCGAAAGTTACAAGCGATCAAATTATTGAACTTTTGGCTCTTAACGAAATTTTGTCAGAACTAGATAACTTACTTTATAACCGCTCTGTATAATCTTTTCTTCACAAAATCGCTTGCATATGGTCTAGCTAAGCTACTTGCCAAATTTGGAGCCATTTGCAATGTTAGATTAAGCTACAGTTGACCCTGAATACGAAGACTTAGATTATGGCCACCTTATATAAAATGGAATATTTCCAAATGGGGCAAATATGGGCAAGGGTTTTTTTTTTTTAAGTTTCAGCCAGATCCACTTATAAAGAAACATATATATTAAAATTACGGACATGATATGGACTGATTAAATTAAATTTCCATAAACAAATATAGAACCATCAAAACTTAACTTTTTTTTAATGCGTCAATATTAAATGAGCTTTATAAAATACTATTAATCATAGCATAACAAACAAAATTAAAAAATTATGTACCAACCTGTGGGTAAGGACGCCATGTTAAAAGTAGTTGAATATCTATAAGTACGAAAGAGTACTTCGAAGGAATACACCACTATCAATTTCGTTCCTTTGCAGGTATAATGTAAACTTGCGCTAGAACAGACAAGTTTTGTAGGGGTGTCGTTCGTTCCCTCCCTATGTCATACTTTACGCGTATACTATTCGACTTTCAATTCCAAATGGTTTTTGCCGCATATTGTTAACTTTTTCTTTTTGAGGTTTTTGCCAGCAATTAGCGTATTTGGCCCCACTGTGCGACGGTTTTAATTATTCTTCATTAGCCTGTTTTGATTATTGAAAAAAACCAACAACAATAGTAACTTACATAGTTTCTCTTTTCAGCAGTGATCTTGTAAAATCATTAAGTAATCAGTAAGTATATACAAAAAAAATGCGTTGTTATTTCATGCTGTTTTGTTCATTTGGGGGTTCAACCCCTCCCACAAACAAAATGAAAAATATCTATGCCACTGGCCAAGGATGGGGTCATGGTGGGGGGGGGGCGGCGGTCGAAGTGAGCCTGGGGGCCGGCGTTGGCTCTCAGCGCCCCTGCCCTGACCCGGCCTTGGAGGACGGACGTTGTTTCACGCAATTTTTCAGATTTACGAAAAAGCGATAGTGGGCGTCTTCTCGGTGAGAGCAGTTCAATATAATTCTACAGTAAATAAATTGCAAGTTAAAAAAAAAACCCGCCGCCTGTTTCGCCCTTGGACATTTGGCGCCCTGGGCAAATGCCCAACGTGCCCATTTATAAACACGGCATTGATTCGAAATCAAGTATATTCTGTCTTCTCAAAACTGAAATTAATTAAAACCTATCGAAGATGTGCAATGAGTCAAGAAATACTAAGTAACCTGGCAGTATTATTAAGTGAAAGCAGTGGTGTAGGAAAGGGAGGAGTTCGGGGCATAGGTGTAGCCAGAAAGTTCGTAAGTGGGGTTTAGGCTCAACAAGGAGGGGGTTACAGAGCTGCAACTCATATATTCCTATGTTAAATATACAAAATTTCATTGCAATGGGGGGTTACAACCCCCAAACCCCCCCTGGCTACGCCTATGGTTCAGGGGGCTCAAGCAATACTTAACTTACTCTGAGCATTAGCAACCCGCGCTACGCTGATAGTAAAACACAATTGAGGGAGGACCGCGTATTACTTTAGTTCTCTAGCATTTTAAGATATTTATTACGAAATGTGAAAATGTGAACGGAATAAAATACACGGATTTAAGACTCAAAGGAATCAAGGGATGTTATTTTTGTGTGAAGCAATTTGTATTTTTTCATGAGCCAGCGGGACACATAAAACATGTCGGAGGGCCGGAAGTGGCCTGCGGACCGCGAGTTGGAGACCAATGCTTTAATTGTTCTCATTGAATTTTCATGTGTGCGCCCTAGGGATAATTTGCCTCTTACTGTTATCTTCATAATCAATATGTATTTATGAAATACAACCCAGAATTAAAACGGAGTGCAATGTTTAAAAAATAAAATTTTTATAGTTTTTATATTATGTTTTTTTGAGACATAAGACACATTTCGTATAAAATGTTGACTTCCTCATTGCCTTGTGCGCTTGTTTTAAATATATTTATCTATAATATAGAGTTTTTCTAAGCCACTACAGTGCTAACTTTGACATGAATATCGCTGACGATAAAGTTGCACTTTATTCGATATTTTGCTAAGCTTTTCCAATTTATTTTTAAATAATTATTTTTTCCAATGAATTAATTTTTTACTATTATTTAGCAGGGACAAAAACTCAGGCATTTTGCTTTTAAATCCTTGTTAGATCAAGGGGTTCTCCTCTCTCCCTACCCGCTCTATTTGCAAACACAAATCATCCTGCTGTTAGTATCTCTCTCTTCTCAGAGTACTCATAACCTTAGATTCGCCTTAGATCTTAGATATGTTCATAAGGCTAATTAAACTTGTTGAGAATTGGTATAAGTTTTTATGTTAGCAACCGTTGTTTGCTGTCGCCAACAACATCTTTTTCTCTTCTTTTTGTATTATTATTGTTTAATAGTTTTCGATTAATTGTTCGGCGCTAACTTTCATTGATATATTGGCTGCACCTCGCATCGTATTCTTATTATTGCTTATGGTATAGCCACTATGGGATGCACCCTGCATCATGTTTTACGTTACATATCGAGTAACTGTTATTGTTGATATAGTATCGAAGAAATACAGTCCACGGTTAATAAAGATTGTTTTAGTTAACGTCGATTACTTATTGCAGAACTAGTGAATAATACAAAACATTGGTCCGTTAGAGCCAGAAGGAATTCCTTAATTCTCAGTCATTTGTTTATCGGAACCAATCAAGAATCGAGTCAAGATGCTAGCACTCAACCACCAGAAGACAACGCTGAAGTTAAAGATTACGAAGCTTTCCAACGAAATTCCCAAATTGGAAAATGGCGACAAACCTAAGATAGACGTCAAACGCAAGGCTGTGCAGGGAATTCAACGATTTATCAAGGATTTCAGAGAAAACAATTTCGAAAAAGCTGACAAAAACGTAGACGTCGCGGTTATAAACGTAAAACTCTCCAGTATGGAAGACGATACTCAAGAATTGAAGGTAAGAATTATTAGAATTCTTTCTCAAATTTCAATTGAGCCAAAGATCCATAGTAGGAATTCTACCCTACAAAGCATTCGCTTGCCCGAATTACAGATTCCCAAATTCTCAGGAAAGTATACTGAGTAGAGTAATTTTGTGTTACAATTTGATAGCATTGTAATGCAAAACGAACAACTAACTGATATACAAAGGTTGCATTATCTAATGGCAGCTCTAACAGATGAAGCTATATCTATCTCTTAAGCTATATCTTGTAGTTATTACTAGGGGAGGACTGGGCCCTCTCTAAGGGTGCATACCATGTCTTTTTAGAGGACGCAAGTCCTTGTCCATTCGGAGGCACGAGTCCTATCGCCCATGGGACCGGTGGTCCGGATGCCCAGTCGGCCCCTGGGCTCACTTCGAAGGGCCTCCATGAGCCCTGCCTTGGGTAATGTCATTGACATTTTTTCTTTTTAGCGAAGGGGCGTTGAGCCCCCAAATGTTCAACAAAATATGAAATAAGAGCGTATTTTTTTATTTACTTATTAATTATTTTACAGAGTTTTATTTTACAAGATCACTGATGAAAAAAGAAACTCACTTAAGCTACTATTATTTTGTTTTCAATAATCGAGACAGGCTAATGAAGAATAATTAAAAAACTGTACATGAAATATGTACAAAATCTTATTAATCTGGATTTAGAGAACAATTTTTCGCCTCTGCCTAGCGGGAGGCGGGGGCACAGCATAGGTTCTTTGCCAGTGCCAGCCCCTAGATCATCCGGGTCCTCGGGCTTCTGCCTCTGCTTCCCTCTATCGTCGGCCCTGCCACAGGCCACTCCCAAAAGCTTTTAAAATACTGAAAACAAAATTTTAACTCAGAAATCATTTGAAGGAAAAAAAATTTGGCATTTTTAAAATTAGTAAAAACACCTAAAAATAAATTTTGCATTATTTTTTTTTTTTACTTTTAGGAAGATAATTGAGTTGGAAACAACAGTATCTGTATGTTGTATATAATAACGTTACGCCTACAAAAGTAAACTAAATAAAATAATTATCTAGAGAATTTTCTTTTTTATAATTAACTATAATTTGCTTCATTTTAACATTTCAGGTGTCTTATTGTACCAGATAATCTGATAATGAAATTTAAATTATACTTGAATCCTTTGAAATGTGTGCCGGTTATTCGATTTAAAATTTTTGGAACTCACAATAATTTTTCAAGTCTGCGCCTATGCCCCTCCTTAAATCATTTAAAGAAAACTAAATTTCATATGTTTTGAAAGTTCTACCCAGAAATTCTTTAATCTAATCATCACAATTCTAGACCTGTGCGTGAAGATTTATACTCTTCTCATTAGAAGCTGACTAAAAATATAAATGGGCCTTGAATATAGATGGACGCGTTTCCATCATGTGTAGCCAGAATCTAATCGGATATTCGTATATATTTCGTCAGAAGAGTGGTCGAAATAACTATTTTAACGGGGGGGAATGGATTGTGTGTTCTATATCCTAATTGGCGGAACTAAAGTTAGTTCATAAATTGAACCTCCTGTGCTTCACAGATCAACGTAATTGGGAAGCCATGTGCATCATGATGTACACTAGGACGTCGATCCTGCAAATGAAGCAGTTTCCTTCTTTCTGAAGCAGTTTATTCAGTTCAGTTCTTCAACTGCTCTTCTCCATGCGAAATCGGTGGATGTTATTTCGTATAAAGGTGATTGGCGTTCGATATCTGAACGACCAATCAATTATTTTCATCTGAGTTTATTGTGGAAAATGATTTTCGATAGGGAATTGCTGAATTTACTCATCAATATTTCATCTTGGTTATGTTTTTGTAGATTCTTGATTGCGAGGTAAGACTTCCATTAATTATATGATACGTAACGTGATCACGTTTTAAACTAAAAGTTTCGTAAATGGGGTTTGAACGATTCGTCTTAATAGCTAAAAGTAATGGTTTTACTTCGAAGCGTTGAATATCCAGAAAGCTAATTTATTTTTTTTAATTGAAACGATTGTTTTTCTTCTAACAAATTCTTCTAGTAAATAATCGCAGATTTTTTTTTGTTTCAAAACAGGGATATGGAATACTCAATAACTTAAAGAAGTAATCCAATTGCTACATCTTTTCATTATTGTGAAAGCAAAAAAAAAATTCATTAGAAAGGACATTCCTATTCAGAGGAAATATTCCTATGGCTTTAAAGCCATTAACTGCTATGTGGCCACTTTGAACTTTGAGGTAAGCTCGACCAAACAGCTCCATCATGTCTTACACACTCAAGGGTAGTGTGCTGTGCCTTAAAAAGGTTCTCACTTAATCACTGTAATAAGATTTCAATGGACCCATGAAACTGGACATATAAACCCGATAAGAACCTCATAAACACCATAAAGATAACAAAGGCTCAACAGAAAAGTTCGAAAGAATGAGTAGATACTAATACAGTTTTTTTTCTAAAATAGAAGTCTATTAAAAGGGGTAGTAAATATTTTGTCAGGTTACATAGAACAGTATGATTTCATGTCGGGTATTATGAAATACTGCTATTCCATATTACCCGACACGTCGTCTTGGGAAAAAAACACCCTCTGTTTATTGGGATGAATCGTGGACACAAAAACGAACATTATACGAAAAACTGTTAGTATTTGGGTGTACATTATGCGTAGTTTCAATGTAAACATGTCACTTCTAATAATGAATAAATAGTGTTGAAAACTTATCTCTTGAAATTTTCCAAAGACAGAAAACAAATCTTTATTCACACGACACGTCCTGATGCCTGAAGATGAACGATATGTTCTGATGGGCTCTCTGAGATCGTTCTGAAGTAGTTTATGACATTGCCTCTTGGAGGCTGCACATTACCAAAGGGAAACCGTAGTATTCCATATGACCTGACTATTCCATAATACCCAAAGTTCCTCTACATGCATTACATCGTGCTTACATGCCTTCCATTACGTTTACATCCATGCTCGGCTGCATACATCATACTTCACGTTTAAATGCATGCCTGCATGCATACATGCATGTATTACATCTCGTTTACGTGTATGCACATATATACATAATACGTCACGTTTATATGCATGTACACATACATGCATTACATCACGTTCATATGCATGCCTTCATGTACACACGCATTATATAACGTGAACATGCATGTATGTAAATGTGATGTAATATATGTATGTTTATATGCACATACTCGTATACATACATTACATTATATTTTCTTATATGGCCTGCGTATATCTCTAGGGGATACTATATACAAGGAATAAAGGGGACCCCATTTAAATATGCATATAAGTTATGTAACTGAGTTTGAAAGCCGCTAACTTTAAACATCGACCTTAGTTAAATTTAAAACGTGTTCTGATTTTCTTATATGTATTGTATATTACGTACGCACGTAATATTGAAAAAACATTCAGTGTTTAATTTTATGTAAAATTCGCCTATTTGGAGTAGCCGCTTTATTGGGCCAAAACGTCCTCGTCCCGATTAAGTGGAATCGACTGTGTTCTGCCAATTTACTACATTAATTCTACAACCCACACGATTTGTAAACGTGAAAAAAATAAATAAATAAAAAATAAAAAAGTCTTCTAAGTCCTAATGCCATATTTTTCAAGGGAAAATAAATCTAGCATAAACGCTTTTAAAGGCTTTAAATACTGTATAGATTCGAAGACAGAACTGATTAAATACGACTTTTATATCTTCCTTTCAGCAGACGGGCGAGTTAACAGATAGCTTATCTAAAGTGCGATGATCATTTTCTTTCAACGGTAACATAGCGTAAACAAAAATTCGATGTTTTTCTCGAATAATTTCCACTGCTCTCTCTAAAAAACTTCATCTCCCTGTGATACTGTAATGAAAAGCACATCAGTTCTCCACCATTCTTTTTCGAAAATTCATTTACGCAATTCCTTAGAGATAACGAATCTTGCGAAAGTAAATTATTTTTATTATCCTTCATCACATCAATTCAGAGATATAATCTTCTTTGCTTATCATCTGTGGCAAATGGACGTAAGGAAGACGAGAAGAAATAGCCGCTCAATGAAGTTAAAGTTTTTTGTAAAAAATGAAACGTATTTTCTAACTTTTAATTCTAATTTATGTTTTCTAACCGAGACTCCATTGGATTTATAGCGTATGAAAATAAAAATACAACACATAATGATGTGTTTACATTGTTATTTCATTTCGAAGGGAAATGTTCTGTATTGTAAAATTAATCTGTTCGATTAAAAAAGCAGCAGTTTTAACCTTTGGTCGATAAGACAGTGTGTGGGTGGTTTTCTTTTCTCTATTTGCCAATTACATATTTTTTTCTCTTGTACTATTATAGGAGACATTGTGAGGACATTGTGAGGACACATTGTGAGGACCATAGAAGATGAGAATACAGGACAAATTTAGAATTCTCAGCGCCTACTTTGACATTTAAGATACTTTATTAAAAAAAATCTATTAGAAGATTAATAGAAAAATTTAGGTCTAGCAGTAAGCGATGTTGAAAATTCTTGCTTATTACGTTAGAGATTTTTACACTTACTAAAGACAAAGAAGGAGTCAAGAAAAAAGTTAAATTAACCATAACTTTAACTTAATGATTATGCATTTTTTGTTGTAATCCACGTTTCTTCTATTTTAAACAATTTCAACACACGCATCATCATCATTGTCGTAGTAACCATCACCATTATCAATCCATTTGGTTGGTCTACCAAATTTTTTCTCTGTTCGCGCTTATTCCAAATTCTCGTTTTTAACATGTTATCCTGGCTTCTTCTTTCGTTATCTGTCTTGTTCGCAGGGCTGTCCCGAAAGGGTACGCGCTGTACGCGCCGCGTACTCTCAAAAAATTTTGAAAAATACGGAGTACGCGCCGCATACTCTCAAGATCTCAAGAAAGTTTTTGTATTTGCTGGTTTGGGGGCAACTTTCAACGAAGTTCAGTTTTAGTTTTTTTTGTTTTTTTTGTCATTCAAAAACTTGAATGGAAACAAATGAGGAAAAACATCCTGAACTCCCCCAAGCCTCAAAATAATATCCTGCGTACGGCTAGGTGAGGAATGAAAAACTGATGACAGTGGTAACTGCCACCTTGGGCTTGGACCAACGATAGACGACCAGTCAAATGTCAGTCAGCGCGGCGCGGTGACGTCACCAAATCCAGTAACTCCGCAATTACAATACTCTTATTAAGACAGCACCGCTTACTCTTGATAATTTTCTTCAGGACAACTCTGCTTGTTCGGTACTAATTTATTGGTTTACTTCCGTCACTTGGTATACATACAGGAATTTCGGTTTCGCATCTTTGATTCGTTATCCCTTTAATATTGCTTTGTGAAAATGTTGTCATTTGATGTTTTTAACGTTAACAATCCCCATTCATATCCAATCCTTTATCCATATATCTTCCTTCTTGAGATTAACGTTCATCTACCCAGTAGCGTAGCTACGGGAGCAAGGGGCGGTCGCCTCAGGCTACACAATTCGGGGGCGGCAATTAGCCTTTAAAAAACAAAATTTATTTGTTTTGTTATCCTATTGGGGGCGGCAATGACAATCACTCGCCCCGCGGCAAAATTTCTAGCTACGCCACTGAATACATATAGTACCAAACGAAATATGTGAATTGTCACTAATACATACAATATGGTGCCCGATAATTAATTCAACACATATACAGTAGATTATGCAACATGTGAATGGTCCCTAATACATAATTTAATATGTGAACAGCCTGTAGTATATTATGCAATATGTGAATGGTCCCCAACCTTTCCTACACCACTGATGGGGATAGTAGCAGTTATGACTCCATTTTTAGCGCCCTAGGAAATACTTAAACGAGTGCGTTTACAAACTCCTTTTCCTTCCTGCTTAAATTAGAATTAAGAGGAAAGTTTAGCTTCAGTATCGTCGGGAAATTTTTCCAATAAAGAAATAATAAAATTCTTGAAATTACCAAAACCCTCAAAATATGCCTTTATTCTGGAAATTCATAATTTTTATGCATTTATATGCACAAATGCTAAAAAGGGCTAAAATATGCAACTGCATATGCGCACATGCATTTGCATCCAGGTAGTAATTAAGTAATCGGTACTAATGGACCAACATTTGTTTTAAACGGTTTTTTTTTCCACGGCGTTTCTTCTCCGTTCCTCAAAAGTTATTAATTTGAGAATTTACTGAACTTCAAAAATTGGTTAAATTAATTATTTTTATGGATTTATAAAAATATCTTTCGTATAGATATATTAATCACTAGATTATTAATGATGTTGTAATGAGTCGGTTTCACGCATTAGAGGCTTTGTTATGTGTGCATACTTTTTTTCTTAATAAGTTTAATTTCACATGGGTTGGAATCAAGGGCGGATCTAGAAAATGTTTTCGGAGATGAGGGGTGGGACGCAAAGCTTGAGAACAAATGCAAACTTATTCCATGAAACTTGTTGTCGGGTTTGGGTAAGCAATGATAAGCGTAAATTTGTTATTTGTGGTGAGAGGGGCTATTATAAGAAAAGTTAATTGCTATAAAGGAAACAAACGCACACACTCTGGGTTGAACTGGAATCAGCAATCCCTGTGTTGTTAGTTTGATGCTTCGACCACTGAGTTACTGTAAAAAATGTGGTACGATCTTTTTTATTTTTATTTTTACTAAACTCGCAGTTAAGAATCTACTTTTTTAAATAACTTTTGGAATTCTTCTATTATTAATTAGTATATAAATACAGAAACTTGCTATATACAAATTATAATCTGGGAATAGATATCTGTTCTGTGGATTTGAATTTTAAATACAGTAGAACCTGCAATTTAATGAGGAGCCTGGGATTAACCAAAATTCTCGTTATTTTGGGTTGCTTATCAGTTATGCTATTTCGAGCTTATTCCGTTTTGGAATTTGAAATTTTAAACTTTGGAAATACAAACTGTATAGCTAACATATGTGCATGTAATATATGTATACAGTGATATTCGGCTTCGAGTTCGCTTAAAATGTAATGAAATACGTACAGTAGAATCTGCCTAAAGTGACCACCTTTGGGATTGGACTATGATGGTTACCATAGGCAGGTGGTCATTATACACGACAAACTTTGGTATAGCCATGACTAAGTCCTTGTCAGTTCTTTCCTATAAAAAGTGATCACTTTCCCAAGGTGGTCACTTTACCAGGTTTCACTGTATACATATATATATTTTTTTATCACTAAATCCGAAAACTTGTTGCATGCGGGCTTATTGTAAGTGAGTTAAACTGTATCCCGAAGGTCTTGTATAGAAAATCGCAGAACTTCTGACGGGTTTGCTAGGGTCTATGTCAGTGTGATCGTGGCTAATGGAATTGATTTAATTTAAAAGGTTTCATGTAGCGCACAGTGTCAATTTCATGAAAAAGTCGACTAGATCTTTCACTTTGATTCGCTACTATAATTTTTAATTAAATTCAAGTGCTTTCACCAAATTGCCAATTTCAGTACATTTTCCTTGCTTAATGCATTACATTAGAGTAAGTAAGTTTGCTTTTTTTTTAACCTACTCTAAGCATCTCCTAGTGTTCAAGGGACTTTCTAGAAAATGAATTTACTTTAAAGATATTTGGCAACATCGTTACAGCAGTTAAAAGATACGTGGACCATTTTATTTCGTAGGAAATAGCGAGGGAGAGGTTTTTTTTTCACTGACTCAAAACGCGCTTTCGTGTTCAAGGATAACTACTACGTTTTTCTAACGATTTCGAAACAAATTGCCCGATGACGCATATATTTTTTTGCGTTACTTTTCACGGAATTCATTTCGGAGTTAAAACGAGTCGTTCACGAAAACTCCAAGCAAATAATTCCAACTGTTTACATAGGATGAGGCTGAAGCACAGTATTTTTTTCGTACTTAAACCGAACAATATAAAAATATTGTTTTGAAAATTAATTATAATAAGTTGATCAATATTCGATTTAATATATGATTAAATTAAGTATTTACAAAATTGATATCATTAAACACCATATATATATATATATATAACATAATTAAATCGCATATTTATACAATATAAAACCGTATAATTTAAAGATAAAATAAATACAAATTACAGCCATTTTCTAAAATAATTTAACGTTGAAAAACTAAATCACTAGTTTAAACTTTATGTGATATACATAGCGTATTTTATTTATTATCGTATCGTAATTAAATTATTAATTAACGTAAAAACTTTAGTACTGACAGAGTAGTACATTTTAGTAAGGGTAAAGTAGTACTTTTAGTACAGACAAAAATATTATTTTTAGTACAGACAAAAGTATTATTTTTAGTACAGACAAAAGTATTATTTTTAGTACAGACAAAAGTATTATTTTTAGTACAGACAAAGGTAGTACTTTTGGTACAGACAAAGTAGTAACTTCAGTATTGAAAAGTTATGAAGGAGCCAAACAATTTTCTGATGGTGGGGGGCGTGGGGGCGCAAAGCTCAAAAAATAATTTAGACTTATTCCGTACACTTTTTGGCTGAGTTTGTTTAAGTAATAGCAGGTAATTGCTTCGAGGGTGGGAGGACGCGAATACAACCCGCGCCCTCCCCTGTATCCTCACTTCGCGAAAACGCAGTGAGTTGCCTGCTAAAGATGCCAACGTGTATGGATTTTCGGTCGTTTGTACAATTTAACTCCATCTCTGCGATTTCACGCTCGATACCATAAAACTACGGAAAACCCGCTGCAAGATCCTTATATGCAATTTTGTACCTGCCCTCAATTTTTCTTATATATATATATATATATATATATATATATATATCATCATCATATTCAACCATTATCTATCCACTGCTGGATGAAGGTCTCTCCAAATGCTTTCCACACAAGTCTATCCTGAGCAATTCGCTTCCACGTCACCCCAACCTGTTTT
This sequence comes from Dysdera silvatica, assembly GCA_006491805.2. Classification (NCBI taxonomy): domain Eukaryota; kingdom Metazoa; phylum Arthropoda; class Arachnida; order Araneae; family Dysderidae; genus Dysdera; species Dysdera silvatica. Next base: position 17,788 of record QLNU02014693.1, on the reverse strand, counting down.
CTTATTTCATCCACCCATCTAGTTTGAGGACGTTTTCTAGGTCTTCGGTGGTCTCTTGGAATCCAGTTCAGAATTTCTGTTGTCCATCGTTGATCAGTTCTTCTTGCAATATGCCCAGCCCATCGCCATTTCAGCCCTTTTACTTTAACAATGATGTCCTCTACTCTAGTTTGCTCTCTCACCCAAGTGTTTCTTTTTCGATCTCTCCTAGTTATTCCAAGCATGCACCTCTCCATGCTCCTTTGCGTTGTCTGTAACTTTCGTATTGCTCCAACTGTTAGACTCCATGTCTCTGATCCATAAGAGAGGACTGGCAATACACACTGGTTGAAGACCTTTCTTTTTAGACACAAAGGCAATTTCCCCTTCAGGATAAAACTGTTTCTTCCAAATGCACTCCAGCCAAGTTTAATACGTCTGTTGAGTTCTTTCATAATGTTGCCATCCATTGAAATCAGCTGGCCAAGGTAAATATATGAATCAGCAATTTCTAGCTCAATGTTGTCAACTTGTATTTTTGTTTCCTCTACGAAATTATTGAACATGATCTTAGTTTTTTGTAGGTTCATCTTGAGTCCAACTTCTTTACTTCTAGTTGAGAGCTCCTGTACCATGTCTTGGAGTTCTGATGGGTTCGTTGAAAAAATAACAATGTCATCAGCAAACCGCAAATGATTTAAATATTCACCATTTATTTTTATTCCCTTGTTATTCCAATTTATCTGCTGAAAAATCATCTGTAAAGCTGAAGTAAAAAGTTTTGGAGAAATGGTATCTCCCTGCCTCACCCCTTTGCCAAGTTTGATAGTTTTGGTATCTTTATGTAACCGAAATTTTGCACTTGCATTTTTATACACACGTTTCACCATGTCAATGTACACATCCTCAATGTCTGTTGATCTTAAAGAGTTGATGACTGCTGATGTTTTAATAGAGTCAAAGGCCTTCTCATAGTCAATAAATGCCACACACAATGGAAGTTCATATTCATGTGTTCTTTCAATTAATTCTCTTAATACTTGAATATGGTCCACTGTACTGAATCCACTTCGAAATCCAGCTTGTTCTCTTGGTTGAGCTGCATCTAATTTTTTCTGCAGGCGATGTGTTAGCACTTTTGTGAAGATTTTATAAATAGCAGGTAACAAGCTAATTGGTCGGTAATTTTTCAAATCCTCTTTATCACCTTTTTTATGCAAAAGAATTACTGTTGCAGAATCCCATTGGTTTGGTATGTTACCGCTGTTAAGACATTTGGTAAAGAATTTTGCAAGTATGTCTTCTACATATTCTCCAGCTTCTTTTAGGATATCTAATGTAATACCATCATCACCAGGGGCTCTTCCTTTCTTCATATTTTTTATTGCAAATGAAACTTCTTCTTTTAAGATTT
>QLNU02014693.1:0-16295 GCA_006491805.2 Dysdera silvatica | reverse complement strand
TACATCGATCAGTTCTTTATGAAGCAAATATGCGAAACTGGTCATTGTCTCTTCACTCCACAAACAATGTCTAGTCAGAGTTTACGTTTTACCAAAGCCTGCGGCGACGTTGCTTCCTTTAAGTTTTAAAACATGTAACTCCTAAAGAGTTTTTCAATCAGCATTGTCAATGGTATTAACTTTCTCGATTGCTCGACATTTCGATTACAATAAGGAAATGAAACGCAGTAGCAGTAGTGATTGTGAAACAATTGAAACAGAAAAAAAAATTAAATCGGCGGAGGAAATCTATTGTCAAGGCATCGTGACGTTTATAATAAGGAATGGCCTTTGTAAAGAATCGAAACGGTTGAAATTATGCGTTTTGTAAAACGTTTGATGTAATTTCATGGTGGCCGAGAGCAAGAAGCACAAGGATTATTCGAAGTTGAAATCCCATCCTTTGGAGAAATATTTTTCTGTGAAAACTAATGATTCTACTGAAGCAGAACTCTTATTTACATCGTTCATCATTGAACATAATTTGCGTATTACAGCGGCTGATCATGCGAAAAATTTGTTTCGTCCGATGTTTCCGGATTCGGAAATTGCCAAGAATTATGCATGTGGTAGAACAAAAACATTAGCGCTGATACAGTGTTTATCTGATTCAACGAAAAGACAAAATATCGTCTGTTATTAAAGAGCAAGCATTTTCTTTAGCTACCGATGGAGGCAATGATACAAAACTCTATCCACTTGTTATAACGTACTTCGATGCGATAAGTGGCAGCAATAAAACAGTTATGCTTTCAATGGTCATCAGACAATACAGCTAAAGGAAATTTCACTGCTATTGATAGTGAACTGAAAAAACATGACGTATCTTGGAAAAACTGTGTAGCTTTTTCATGCGATAATGCAAGTACGATGGTGCGCAGTATAAACGGTGTGGCAACTAAAATCAAAGAAATTCAACCTTATATTGTTATAGCCCGTTGCACTTATCATCTTATTAATTTGGCTGCACAAAAAACTTCCTCGAAGCTTAAAAAATTTCTGTGGAGCAATTTGTAGTTCAATTATTTCTGTACTTTAATTTGAGCTCAAAAAGAAAAATTTATTACAAATAAGTCAAACAATCTTCAAATCAAAGCCGCACAAGATATTGAAGTACATTGCACTCGATGGCTTTCGCTTCTAGAAGTGTTAATAGAACTTTAGAACAATGGGAAGCTCTTGAACAGTTTTGGATGCCGATGATGATCATGGACAGTTTGAAAAACTTGCGGTTTCAATAAAAGACCCATCATTGAAATTGAACTGTTCGTTCCTATCTTCAGCATTTCCAGTTTTCAATGCTATTAACCAAAAATTGCAGCACGAAAAGCCATTATTATTTAAGCTTGAAGAATTTATTATTGAACAATTTATTAATGAATTTAATTTCAATATTTATCAAATCTCATGCTTTCTTCTCTACCAAAGGTATTAAACTTCTAACATATGACGAGGCTAAAAACCAACAAAAAGCTGACAATGATGTGGTGATAGGAGAAAGAGCTCATGTATATATTAATAGTTCTGCTTTGAGCAAAAATGATAAATGGATCATTTTATTCTTGTGTAAGAGGATTTTATGCTGCTGCTTGTTATTACATCATTAAGAAATTTCCCTTAGATGATGGGTTTTTATCACATGTTGAAGTTGCTGATGTGAGTTTGCAAAAAAAGGTTTCTTTTTCATCAATAAATTTTTTATCCTCCGTCTTCAACTTCTCCATTGATGAGATAGATAAGTTTGAAGTAAAATTTTGTAACTATCAAAATAAAGCTTTTTACTTTTATAACTCAGTGGAATGAATTAAGTGTAGCATGGAATTTCTCTAATGAAAGATGATAATGGAAAGAAAAAAAGTGTGAAAATTCAAGTGAATTGATGAAAACTATTTTAAGTTCCTCATAGAAATGCTGCGAGTGAGAGAGTTTTCTCTTCAGTACGGAAAAATACCATTGATTTCCGGCCAAACTTGTCAACAGGAACATTAAGTGCATTGATCGTTGAGAAAACTGTGAACATTGCAAAATCTGAACTTTGTGTCATGATGAGTGACAAAATCAATGAGTGACAAAAAGTTCACAAAATAGGAACTGAACAGAGCTAAAAAGGCAACTAAACGGTGCTAATCAATTAATCTAAGCTCATTTTAATTTCTTTAAAACGTAAGTACATAAACGTATTTTTATAATACAATCTATTGCTATTAGACATTGTAACACAGTCGATTCACATTATTAGAAACACTTACATATTATTTCGGGGGTGGGAGAGTGAGTACATATATTGCTCTGTAACTTTTCAGGTGTTTTACTTATAAAAAATCTTTTTGCAGGAAATTAGCGTTGTTTTACTGAAAACTACTGATTTTTTTTTTACTTTTCTACTGATAATTCTTGACTTTCTTACTAATGACCTTTTTTTCAGGTTGGCATCTCTGGCAAGAACAATTTATCGCTTCACGTCTTAGTTTCATACCGCACGGATGACTTGATTTTCTTTCCGCCCTTTGGCGAAGGTGCGCTGGTCATATAATCTACTTTCAGTTTAATATTTTCGTTTAGTTTGCAATATTCAATGTTTAAATTGTTCTTTAGTATGAACATCATTTCTCAGGTACAAAAATAACATAGGTGTATGCTTAAGCACTGATAAATACTAAGTAATGTGTACTGACAAATATGAACCCTAATATATAAAAAAAGAGTATATACATATGTAGAATATTAACTAAAAAAACAATAACTGGGTCACAGAATCGTAACCGAAATAACAGCTTAATTATAATCGAAGTAACAGTTTAATTGTAACCGAAATAGCAACTTATTTATAACTATAGTATAATTTATTCATGATTAGGTTATAAACTAAAATAATTATTTAATTATGCCCAGTGCCTAATTAAAGTTTTTATTTAGTCTTAGGCTGGAAGAATAGAGTGGGCCCTAAAAGAATGTGATCCTAGCAATATTCAGTCAATAGATCAAGATCTTTCCTTTGCAGTTCATTATCATCCATATCCCGACTTACCAGTAATCAAATTTTTTAGCTATTTTTTATTCTATTTATTTGTTTATTTATTTTTTTTATAGATAAACAGGATTAAAATAACGCTTAAACTTAACTAGCAGTAGGTCCTTGTAGAGGCCCCAAATTGGCTGGGTCTTAGGCCTGGGCTAACTTGAGCTATAAATAAATTCGGTACTGCTTATATCACATGATAAAATTTCTAATTAAAATGTTATTTGTGTATAAAGAAGAATCACGCTATAGCGAACCTCAAAGAACCGAACTTTTGGTTCGATATACCCGAGGTTTCGTTATATTCGATAACACATTATAGGTATAGGTATAGGGAATTGGATGGGATCAAAATATTCGTTCGTTATATACGGAGTTTCGTTATAAGCCAGGTTCGCTATAGCGAGGTTTGACTGTATTAATCGATTATAGCTAGTAAAACTGCACACATATAGTAAGCTATAACGCGCTTTTTATAATACAAATTTTTGTAAGAATGCGATTGATTGTGGGCGTAATTTGTAAAACACGAATTTTCAATTAGCTATAAGCCGATTCCATGTCAGATATCTAATATTTTTGGATCATCATCATCATCATCATAGGTGCACATTTTAGATCAAGTAAGAAAGCGTGGACAGAAGGGAGAATTTTTTCAAACCTCTTAATCAATGTTTCTGCAGAAGTTTTAAAAAGCACTATATGAACAAAAATGCGAATTTTAAAATTCTTCCATTTTCGATGAATAACGCGCCAAATGAACTAACCGCCGCTTCCACTACTGCTAAGCTTTCACCACACCATTAAAATAGCTTTATTTTTTTTAGTTAAGCCCCTCTTTTATCTGCGAGTTTCTCATTAAATTAATTTAACCAGTTCATGAAGTTAAATAAAGGGCGAGCAATATGTTTTAAATCTTCCCCTAACCGTATTTTTCCCATTAATCCTGTTGTTTCCAAAGACCGCTTTTCCATAACTTGAACTTCTTTAGAAGCGCAACCACCTAGTTGAAGCAGTGCTTACCCATACTCCTACCTATTAATATCAAAATTATTAATTGAAAGCAGCAGCAAGAAAAGTCATAAAGTGTTCGAACTATTTTCAAATTAATCTAGTTTGATTTTTGTTTTGGGGCGAGAATATTTAATTACGTAACATTAGGTCTGTAGCCAGCATGAACGGGCAACTGGGTCAAGGCAAAATGCCTATGGGGCACAAGCATGGGGCAACTGGGGCCCACGCCCCTGCTTGGCTACAGGCCTGTGTAACACAGAAAAAGATTTCGAAGTTAACATGCATAAAAATTATAATAAGTCTTCTGAGCACCTATTTGTCGATAAATTTAAAGTAAATGTATTACTTTTCATATAATGAAAAGTATTATAATGGAAATATGGTATTGGTAGGCGTAAGGAATATTTTTAATTTTCAAATAACATATGTAATAAATGCATTTACTAAAGTCGTAAATTATATATCAAATTTGGCAAACGGTTCTGTTGAATTTCGAAAGTTGTGTTCAACCTGACTTCTCCAATTCGCACAAAAATTGAATCTTACACAAATTACTTTTAGAATGCTAAGAATTACTTAGAATACTAAGAATTACTTAGAATACTAAGAATTGCTTAGAACTACATAAGAATACTAATAATTCTTCTAATAATTATTTATTAATACATAATTACTTACTTAGAAGTACTTAGAATGCTTAGAGTAACTAAGAGTTAGAATAACCAAGAGTAACTTAGAATAAAGTATTATCACATATAATAAAAAGCTCTGTTATAACGACGTTGCTAATGATTGCTATTGCAGCCCCAAAGAAAAATGGTACATTCTTGTATGGAAATTGGCAAACTTTATCGAGTTATCGCTACTAACGATAATAGGCTTATCTAATGCTGGTCGCATCTAGATGCATTTCTATAAATAAGTTTTCATTATTAATGAGTTATAATGCGCTCGCGCTCAATTATCTCACGATACCATTACCAGACGGATTCCATTTGCGGTAGGAGGCGTGCCGAACTGGTTTTTCGCGCGGGAAAAACCAGTTCCGGCAAGACGCCCTTCCCTAAACTGCAATGGACTAACCCGTCTGCTAACGGTATCAGGCGTCAGGTCTGCGCGAACGGACTATATTGTGACATAGTAAAAGTAGGAAGATATGAAAACTCTGTTACATACACGGGGTCCATGCCGACTTTCTATTTCCCTATTTATGAATCTGATCAGTTTGCAACAAACCACGCTTCAAACTTTCCCTTACGATGGATTAATTAATTTATCACGAAGTAAAAACAAAATTCTTATAATGCTTTAGTTTAGTACGCATAACCCCATAAACTGAAACGTGTGATTGAAAACTTCATTTGAACAATTAGTTGCAGAAAACCTCCCAATTGAAAAAATCAACCAAAAAGGTTGGGAAGCAACAATTAGTTGCTTCCCAACCCTCTAATAAGCTTAATCCTTTAAGTATTACCATCACTATATATTCAATTAGCCTAAGAGCTTCATTTAATACTTTAAGGAAAGCTATTGGCACGGATGCAATCTCTCATTATCTCAAAACCTTTTCAGTCTCTGGCGACGGGGAATCGAATTAAATGGATGTGTGCAAATAAAGACGTCTGTATTAATCCGCAGGGAGATCTTAGTCCTCCTTTTCTATATGCTAAAGTATAAGCCATATGAATAGATCTTAGTTTGATAAAGCAGGAAAGACGCCTAAACACACACAAAAATCAATCTAACGATACCTCTGATTACAAAATGTTTAATTGCAGAAGTGTTTAGGGATTTGCGAAATGAACAACATTTTAAAATCTGGAGTTTTTTAATACATGTTTAATACTATTTAGCGAAGAATACACTTCGATGGAAAAAAGATAACGCTCCTTAAAGAGTTATTAATCTGTTTTTATATTAATCTTGATCATTCCTTTTCTCTTCCCCAGAGATGTAATTTGTATAGATGCAATTTTTTTTATTTAATCTATTTATGTACTAAAATGACTGGTAGAAGGAAACTAGGGCTAATGGAACAGAATTGAGAATTACCAGAACAGGTATTTTTAAGAAAGAAGGCAAAATTAATTTAGTTAATAGAAGGATATTCCTTTGTATATATATATATATTATCTATCCACTGCTGCATGAAGGTCTCTCCCAATGATTTCCATACAAGTCTATCCTGAGCAATTCGCTTCCATGTCACCCCAACCTGTTTTCTTATCTCATCCACCCATCTAGTTTGAGGATGTCTTCAAGGTCTTCGGTGGTCTCTTGGAATCCAGTTGAGAATTTAAGTTGCCCATCGTTCATCAGTTCTTCTTGCGATATGCCCAGCCCATCGCCATTTCAGCTTTTTTACTTTAACAATAATATCCTCTACTCCAGTTTGCTCTCTCACCCAAGTGTTTCTTTTTCGATTTCTTCTAGTTATTAAAAGCATGCACCTCTCCATGCTCCTTTGGGTTGTCTGTAACTTCCATATCACTCCAATTGTTAGACTCCATATCTCTGAATCATAAGAGTGGACTGGCAATATACACTTGTTGAAGACCTTTCTTTTTTAGACACAAGGGCAATTTTCCCTTCAGGATAAAACCGTTTCTTCCAAACGCACTCCAGCCAAGTTTAATACGTTTGTTGAGTTCTTTTACAATGTTGCCTTCCATTGAAATCAGTTGGCCAAGGTAAATGTATGAATCAGAAATTTTTGGCTCAATGTTTTCAACCTGTATTTTTGTTTTCTCTGCGAAATTATTGAAAATGATTTTAGTTTTTTGTAGGTTCACCTTGAGTCCAACTTCTCTACCTTTAGTTCAGAGCTCCTGTAATATGTTGTGGAGTTCTAATGAGTTCGTTGAAAAAATAGCAATGTCATCGGCAAACTGTAGATGATTTAAATATTCACCATTCATTTTTATTCCCTTGCTATTTCAATTTATCAGCTGAAAAATCATCTGTAAATTTGAAGTAAAATGTTTTGGAGAAATGGTATCTCCCTGCCTCACACCTTTACCAATTTTGATAGTTTTGGTATCTTTATGTAACCGAAATTTATCACTTGCATTTTCATATGCACATTTCACCATGTCTGTGTACACATCCTCGACGTCTGTTGATCTTAAAGTTATATACAGTGAAAATCGGTTATAACGACCTCCAATTACGCGTATACGCGATTTCCGCTCTTTGTTTATAAGGTAAATGGTTTTATTTTTCACGGAAAACTTGGTTTTGTGTAAAAAATAATTTCAAGCCTGGAATTGAACTTGGAAGAATTCTACGCACCAATGGAAATCCGATTTTCTCGTTAATGACAAGCAAACTGCCTACTATTAAACGTTGCATTCCTTTCTGTCATTTTGTTTGGTATGGTGATTAAGTCAATGAAATTTAATCGTTTTTAGCGAACAAGACTTTTGCATTTAATGAGTAAATAATGGCAAGATCCTTTAAACAAAATATAAAAAATGCGTAAAAAATCAAAATTCGGGGGCGGGGGGGGGAAACAGTGATCAAAAATGTCTTTTTAACTGAGGCAAACATGATGATATGAACTTTCCCTTACTTAAAAGCGGAAATTCTTGAGAACTCTCATCTCTTTAAGAATATACAATAGTAAGGAGTTGACAATAAGAACTTCTTGAGGTAATGAATTACACCAATGGCTGTGTATTTAATGCGCTAAATATTTTACGAGAAATTTTTTTTAACCAACGAAGATGCAAACATCATCGTTTTCGTAAAATATCTAAGTTTATGTTGCCCCAGGCATTCGAAGTTGTTATTTGGAGATCATTCACACGATAATATTGCTTGTTGCGCCAATATGCAGCCTTTGCCATAAAACCCCACACATTTTCAACTGGATTCAGGTCTGGAGAACGCGAGGGCCATGGAATGACATCAACCTTTTCCCGTTCAAACCACTTCTTGGTGGACACTGATGCATGTACACTGGCATTGTCCTATTGGTACTTCCAATTCGGACCGTCTGAAAGAGGCCCAGATGGGATTAAGAGATCATACATTAATTCCTGATATATTTGGAGTTCATAGTGCCCCGAAGGAATACGATGTCTGCTTTTCCTCCTGCTTCGAATGCTTCCCACACCATCACTCCGCTGCCTCCTTGCTGTCTACTCAGCCTTACCTTTGGCTGAGTACGCAGATCATGCCAATATAACGAATATCCATTAGGACCATCCAGATAGAAACTTTTTCACCAGAAAACACTACTTCAGTCCACTTATGACGCCATTTCACAGCCGCCATTTATTTTTTTTACACCACTCGAGCCGATTTAATTTATGACTGATAGTAAGTTTCGATTTGCTTTTCATTTTCCTGAACATCACGTTCGAATTTACATTTAAAATTTTCCACACAGTTTGGTGGGATACAGGTGTTGATAGTACCACTGAGGCCTGGTTTTTCCTTCACTAGCGTTGGACTGGCTCCTGAGACATTATCCCACACCACGCGCCAGCGCGTGATTGGCAGTCAATGTGTTAACCCAATTCGAAGCACCAGATCTCGGGTTTGAGTCCTCTTGCATATACAAGCCACTTTTTTTGCAAACTTCACCCATTTTCCCAGCCGTAAACTGCATCAAGTAGATTGCATTTTTCTGAACGCCATGTATATTTTTTCACATTTTTAAGAAGAATATTTCATATTTAAATACATTTTTTAGAATACCTGACAAGCCTGTAGCAAGGATGAAGGGGCAACTAGGGCAAGGCTAAGGGAATATGAGGCACAGGGCACCCGGGGTCTCACAAGTATAAAATAATTGCCAGAAGCGGTACAGAATTTAGACGTTATGCCACTATAAACCCTAATAAATTTTACGCTTGACTTCTTTTTTAGTTTATTTAAAATGCAAAGCACGTATATAGGTCAAGGTTTGCATTTTAGATTTTATGAAAGGGTTATTAGGTTCTAGAGAAAGAATTATGGTAAAAACAGTTTATACAAATATAAAAAAGTTGTACATTATTAATTTTTAATAATTTTCAATATTTTAACATTGTGTTACTATTCTTGTTTTTTCTGAGATGCCCAGAACAAGCCTGTAACTTGGCAATTTGGATATGATACGGTTCCTGGATGAAGAATCATGTCCGTGTTGTTAAAAAATTGTGCAAAATGTGTTAAAATATTGAATTATCGTGCATATTTCTGAGATTGATGGTTGTGGTTTTAAGAAAAAGTTCGTTTTTTCATATTCATAATTCAGCTAGGACTACATTTTGGCTCCCTATGACATAATTAACGTATACAAATTTCTTTGCTTTTCAGCTTATATTAGATGAGGAGTAAGGAAACTGTTTAGCTGTAGCGTTGTCAGGGGAAATCTTTCCGATAAAGAAATAATAAAATGCTTAAAATTACTAAAACTCTTAAAATATGCATTTGTTCTATAAATGCACCACTTTTAGACATCTAAATGCAATGACGCTAAAAAAGGGCTAAAATTTGCAATTGCATATGCACATATGCATTTGCATATAATCCGGGCTCTAGTAATTTTTTTTGCTTCGGATACTGACGAAGACATCGACTACTCTGCCACTTCAGACGAAAATCCTACTAGTGTGATGGGGGCTTTCACTGCGCGTCGTTTTGTGATGAAGGAGGCAGATTCAGGGACTTCTGTAGCAATTGTGGACAAACTTAATGATTTTTGGCAACAGTGAGCCTATGGAAAGCGAAAACAATCTGCAATTACTGATTTTTTTAAGTGTACTACCACCATTTAAAATTATTTGCTGCCACAGTCCGGAAAAATAAATATTTACTAAATCATAATATGCACATATAATAAAACAAGGATTTTTCAAATCCATCAACTACACGTAATATCCACTTTAAAAGTACGTATATGTATGTACCATGATTTCTGTTAAAAATGTGTATGCTATAATAAAATAATACTTATAAAATGCACAGTCGAGTCTCTATTTAACAAAGTGCCATCGTTCCTCTGAAAAACTTCGTTATAAGGAAAATTCGTTAAATGGAAATTAACATAAATTGTAAAACTTAATTTCGATAAAATGAAAAAGGTTGAATTTGGACAGTAAACATTCATTTTAGTAGACGCTTTTTTTTTCAACGAGTTTAAATATTTTTCACATACAAGTACGTAAAAACAAATAACAAAAAGCAAAGACCGAGGCTTACCTTGCATCAAGGGCGGATCCAGGATGTTATTACGGGGAGGCAGTTTCAAGGGCCGTCGCCCTGAAAATTTGGACTGTTAAATAGTTTAGGTAAATGTTGTTATATTACTAGCCTTCCTTTATACTCACCAAAATATTTAATTTACGACAATGAATTAAAGCTGGGCTTTTCTTTAATTAAACTATATGGTTTAGGGTAGATTATGGTGAAGTATAACAGAAGGATAAGCTGGTAAAGGAGACATACAATAAACGAAGTAATAATTTACAATGTAATTAATAAAATAAGTTTAAATTTAAACTACAAAAACATCGTAATTATTTTACTTTTTTTATAATAAGCAACTTTTTAAAAAACTTGAAGTTTATAGTGCAAAGTCAAGCCATCTTGGTTTCTTTGAAAATTTGTCAATCATTTTATTTACATCAATATGAATGTCTCTGTGGGTGTGTATTAAAAGTTTTTTCTGTCATCCGCTTTCGAAGCCAAGTTCGAAGGGCGAAAAGCTTGTAGATTCGTGGGAAAGCGTCTCGCATTTCTCTAAGACTTGGAGACTTTAGACGCCAATGTGTTTGTGTGTGTGTGTGTATATCATCATCATCATATTCAACCATTATCTATCCACTGCTGGATGAAGGTCTCTCCAAATGCTTTCCACACAAGTCTATCCTGGGCCATTCGTTTCCACGTCACCCCAACCTGTTTTCTTATTTCATCCACCCATCTAGTTTGAGGACGTTTTCTAGGTCTTCGGTGGTCTCTTGGAATCCAGTTCAGAATTTCTGTTGTCCATCGTTGATCAGTTCTTCTTGCAATATGCCCAGCCCATCGCCATTTCAGCCCTTTTACTTTAACAATGATGTCCTCTACTCTAGTTTGCTCTCTCACCCAAGTGTTCCTTTTTCGATCTCTCCTAGTTATTCCAAGCATGCACCTGGTGGTGCAGTGTGGTAACGCGTTCGCCTAGTACGCCGCTAATCCGGGTTCGACTCCCAGCAGTGCAAAAAGAACGCTTACTCAGAGATCTCATAAAGATCGCACTGCTCACTGTAGTCCGGGGTTTGGTTCCCTAGGCCTTAAGAGGTTCGGATTCCTCGGAAAACAGTAGGTCCCGGCGCAGCATGACCACTGTAGTCTTTGAGCCGTAAAACCAAAAAACAAACAAACAATATTCCAAGCATGCACCTCTCCATGCTCCTTCGCGTTGTCTGTAACTTTCGTATTGCTCCAACTGTTAGACTCCATGTCTCTGATCCATAAGAGAGGACTGGCAATACACACTGGTTGAAGACCTTTCTTTTTAGACACAAAGGCAATTTCCCCTTCAGGATAAAACTGTTTCTTCCAAATGCACTCCAGCCAAGTTTAATACGTCTGTTGAGTTCTTTCATAATGTTGCCATCCATTGAAATCAGCTGGCCAAGGTAAATATATGAATCAGCAATTTCTAGCTCAGTGTTGTCAACTTGTATTTTTGTTTCCTCTACAAAATTATTGAACATGATCTTAGTTTTTACAGGTTTATCTTTGAGTCCAACTTCACTTTCAGTTGAGAGTTTCAAACATGTCTTGGAGTTCTAATGGGTCCGTTGAAAAAATAACAATGTCATCAGCAAACCGCAGATGATTTAAATATTCACCATTTATTTTTATTCCCTTGTTATTCCAATTTATCAGCTGAAAAATCATCTGTAAAGCAGAAGTAAAAAGTTTTGGAGAAATGGTATCTCCCTGCCTCACCCCTTTGCCAAGTTTGATAGTTTTGGTATCTTTATGTAACCGAAATTTTGCACTTGCATTTTTATACACACATTTCACCATGTCAATGTACACATCCTCGACGTCTGACGATCTTCACGAGTTGATGACTGCTGATGTTTCTTTTATAGAGTCAAAGGCCTTCTCATAGTCAATAAATGCCACACACAATTGAAGTTCATGTGTTCTTCAATTAATTTCTTAATACTTGAATGTGGTTCGTTGGTATTGAATCCTTCTTTCTGAAATCCAGCTTGTTCTCTTGGTTGAGCTGCATCTAATTTTTTCTGCAGGCGATGTGTTAGCACTTTTGTGAAGATTTTATAAATAGCAGGTAACAAGCTAATTGGTCGGTAATTTTTTAAATCCTCTTTATCACCTTTTTTATGCAAAAGAATTACTGTTGCAGAATCCCATTGGTTTGGTATGTTACCACTGTTGAGGCATTTGGTAAAGAATTTTGCGAGTATGTCTTCTACATGTTCTCCAGCTTCTTTTAAGATATCTAATGTAATGCCATCATCGCCAGGGGATCTTCCTTTCTTCATACTTTTTATTGCAAATGCTACTTCTTCTTTTAAGATTTTAGGAGCTGTTCCTTCGACTATCTCAGAGTCTTCGTTTAATCCACTGTTACTTTCGTATAGATTTTTGTAGAATTCTTCAACTCTTCTAAGTATTTCTTCCCTATTTCTTGTTACGGTGCCATCCTCTCCTTTTAATGCAATGATGTGTTTCTTCCCAACAGATAAACTTCCTTTAACAACCCTAAGGCTCTTGTTATTTTCAATGGCTTTCCTTACTAACTCACAGTTGAATTTTCTTATGTCTTCTTTCATGCTTTTGCGCAGAGTTTTACAAAGTTCTATGTACTCAATCCTGGAACTGGTATTTTGATTGTCCACCTTCATATCTCTTCGCCTTTTCATGAGCTGTTTCGTCTTCTCAGATAATTTGCTATTGTGCTTTTTACAGGTTACACCACCAATTTCCCCAGCAGTTTCAACTATTGTCTTAACAATGTTTTCATTTGCTTCTGAGATGTCAACTTCTTCAATAAGTCCTTCCAGTGCAGAAAAGCGATTTTTTAATTCCAACTTGAATGCCTCGGTATTTTCTTTTAATTTCTTTAAATCCACCCTCTTACTTACTTGTTTCCTAATGAGCTTCTGTCGTTCTAATTTAGTATTTAAGTGCACTTTACATCTCACCATTCGATGATCACTTCCAGTATTAAATCTGTTCAGTACACTGCAATCTTCAATAATTGATTTCTTGTTTGCCAGGATATAGTCAATTTCACTAGTTCCCCCATTTGGGTGTTTCCATGTCCATTTTCTTTGCGGTTTCTTCTTAAAAAATGAATTCATGATGCTAAGATTTTCAGCTTCTGCAAATTCGATGAGTTGATCGCCACGTTCATTCCTTTCCCCATATCCGTATTTACCAACCGATGTCTCTCCTTGTTCCTGTTGTCCAATTCTTGCATTGAAATCCCCCATGATGAGCTTGATATGTTGTTTCCCTTTGGTGTGTAACTCTTTGATTTCTTCATAAAATTCTTCAACCTCTTCGTCGGTATGGCTTGATGTTGGTGCATATACCTGTACTATCTGAAGTTGGTATCGCTGGGTTAGTTGAACAACGAGCCTCGCTGCTCGATCTGATGTACTTTCAACTTCCAGAAGACAGTCTTTAATTCTTTTGTTGATTAAGAAGCCAACACCACTTGTTCTTCCAGTTTCCGTTCCTCTATAATAAAACAAATGTCCACTTTTAAGTTCCACCAACTCTTCACCTTTTCTTCTAACTTCACTGAGTCCTACAATGTCCCATTTGATCTTGTCAAGTTCTTCTTCCAATTCCTGAAGTTTTGCTTCAGAAGCAAGGGATCGTCCATTAAACGTAGCCAAGGTCAATAACAAACGGCAGCCTGGGCCATTCCAGTGATTCTTAGCACCCCCTGCTTTCATGCCACACTGACCGCTGCCTTGATCAGGAGCACTCCAGCACCTGGAGACTAGGGGCCATGGTTTCTGGTGTGTCAACATAATGGAGGAATTAGCCATAATTTCACCACGCTGGCTAGACGGGTTGGTGAATTAGCCCTCCCCTTCCGCCTTTCTATCCGTGCAGCAAATATTAATTTGCCACATAAATAGAAAGCTCAGCCTGCACCACTTGAAGGCGGGGTAGGACACTAGGTTACTGGCCTGGCCGGTTCCACACATCGTCACATACGTTCAGCGTGTGGGTCTCCTTCCAGTTAGATACCAGCAACCCTTTTGCAGGCCCGAAAACAGTATAAATACGTTGAAATAAATTATTATGAAATTTTAGAGACGAATATAAAAGCCAAAACAGAAGAAAATCATATATATATATCTACATGTATACTTAAGTAAACCTTGTTTTACTTCTGTAACTAGCACTAAATTTTCAAATTAATTATAAATAAATCCAGTTACTTTAACACATATTACACGTATGAAATATTGGACTTGGTATTTCAAACTCATTCAGATTTGTAAAGCCTCTATAATTTTCATAACTTACGCACTTATTACAAAGGGATCAGATGGGAATATTTAATAATATCTTTAATTATGAAAGTTTTGTAGTAATAAACACAATTTAGATAACAGAGCAATGCATTACTATTGAATTAGTATATTAACCTGGTTTCATATTAACCATGAATTCGTGTTGAACCTGCATTAGTAATTAATTCAAATCCATTATTTAATTGATAGCAAAGAAGTAATCAATGATTGATAACCAAAAATAGTTAACTATAAAATGTATCATCTGTTTCAGTAAATGGCTGTATTACAAACCATTTTTCACACCTGCACAACACTTTTCCTTCTTTGTGAAAAAGCATTTTCAGCGAGAAAGATAATTATATTGATGCTAATGTTAGAATGGAACGAAACATTACACTTTTTAATTCAAATTTATTACATTAACAGAATAGGTAAAAAATTATAAAATACTTATTATATTAATTTATTTCAAGATAATTTAGACAAATGTAACGGTCGAACACCACTCTATGTCTATACACCTTATGATATTCTATTTATGTCACCACGCTATGGAATTTCGCCACCATGTCCACCGTTGTATATCGAACCATGGTTGAACAAACAACCTAAAATTGCAGTTTGTACTTTAGAATAGATTCTTTTCGCAATTATTTTGTAATCCAAAACTTATATGAATTCCTCCTAAAATAATATCGTGAGGAGACAAATACCCATCAAGCATTCAGAAGGCTTCTAAATTATAATGATTACACATGTTTCTTGTTTGTTCTCCTAGAATTGCTAACTACTATCAAGTTCCGCCACCAAACAAAGGAGGAAAATTCATGAATAATATATTATATTATACTTTCGAACACAAACTTGCTTTTAATGGGTATATACTCCGCTCATTAGTAATTTGAGAATTTTATCTTCAATCTCAACATTTGCAAATTTTTATCAAGTGTAAATTTTAATTGCCGAAGCAAAAATAAATAACTAAATTTAAATTTGAAATCTGGCCATTAAATTTCCTTACCGTATCAAGCACACATATGTCCGTTTCACCATTTATTGCGCAGTTAATCACATTTTTACGTACCAGGCTGATTTTATCACACAACTGAGGAAAGATAAAAGTGGTGATAACTCCAGACTGTTTCGTCGAAACATTTTAATAAAACCTGATTCCAGTAAGTAGAAATATTGGCTTAAATATCAAATGTTTAATTTTAAAGTTTTAAGTACCAAAAATGGCATCACTTCAGTTGTTGTTTTCTAAAGTGTTTTCTTTTTTTTTGAGACATTTGTTTGTGATCAACTTTTTTGAAAAACTTGCTTCTACATTATATAAAAAGGTGGTAAATAATATTTTTACTCAATCTGCTAAACTGTTTATAGAGCCCGTGACTGCTCTCTTCCGGCCATGATTATAAGGGTGGGATTATATCCAGGCATTCTGCGAAAGCTTTTTGAATGATTTTGGAAGCATGAGATAAAGTCTCCTCAAGCTGAGGTGACTTCGTCCCATCTTTTTGAACATTGAAGCATTTCTTAATTTCCAAAATGTATATAAAATTGTCTATTAAACACCTAAGAATATGGGAGAAATATACATATTTTTTTAAAATAGAAATTTCGCCCAGTTTCAGTGTTTTATAGAAGAAATAGATGAAAAATGACACAAAAATCACCCCAGTTGAAGGTACACGTGTAGCTGAAAGAGGCCAGAAAATTTCGTGCAT
>QLNU02014691.1:22514-47347 GCA_006491805.2 Dysdera silvatica | reverse complement strand
AAAAGCTCTAGTTTGAGCTATATGTACGTGGGTGGCAAAAATTATTGTATAATAAATTCCCCCACGAAAAACTCACAAAAATCTCGCCCCGGAGGCTTTTCTGTGTTGACCATTATTTGGCAATTGTGTTATCCCTGTGAAGGGTAATAATATCTTACATCCTCATATACGGAGAAAACTGCGTTTGTTCTTGTCCTCGTTCGTCTAGTAGGTCAAGACACCGCGGGCTCAACGCGGGGACCCTGGTTCGAATCCAAGATGAGGACGGCTCCTCTTTTTCTCCAAATATAAAAAAGCTCTAGTTTGAGCTATATGAACGTGGGTGGCAAAAAAAATAAAATAAATAAAAAATTGTTTAATTATAATGTATCTAAAATATTCATATATCTTTCATTTTTATCTATTTCATTATTTTCATTTATCCTTTGCAGGTCTATCTCAATTTATTTGGATACACTCAATATTTTTATTCGTATTGCAATGCTACTTGCTGGTGGTGGAAGTTCGAAAAGGAAATAAATTACAGCATCTTTTCTTATTTAAATTTATTAAAAAATGTCAGTTTTACACGAGCCTGTCGCTTTTTTCATTTGTACGTATGAGAAGTTTCAGTTTAATGCTTATAAAATATTTGTGTTAAAAGTAGTATGATTTTTTTGATTATTTCTCTAGTTGGGATTGTAAACTTAAAAAATTCAGTGTATACAGTACTGTAAGCAAAAAGAAATAAATGTATGATTAGTTCCGTTTTTGTGCTGATACAAAGTTTATTAACATTGATTTTACTGTGAATGATTTTCTAATATTCAGCAATTTTTAAACTCTTATGTGAATTATGTTGCACAGTAACATTTGGATTCATATTATAGTAGTATGATAAAACGCTTCAGTACATTACAAAAACACAACAATGATTTTGTTTAACACCTTAACCTCATTTGATGGCTCTGACTTGTCATACAGTTTTCATGCCAAAATGTACAATGACGAATCAGAGCCATCATGCGATTTGAAGAGGCTGCTGTTCCGTTTGTGTATAGCAATATTCACAACCCATTCCTTGCCAAAGACCACTTATAAACCAAGGCATGAAGCCCCACCTTTGCGGTAGAAACATAAATTTTCTATTCCATATAAAAGAATCTCCCTTTGTTTAGGCACAACCTACATTTACCAAGGTAACTGGAATTCTCTTATATCATAAGCTACGTTCTGTTACCTAAACTAAGTAAGGGCTGCCAGAGTTGGCAATTTTGCCTACTGTAATCCAACTAGCTATCCAAAAATGTTACGAAAAATTAATTCCGAAAAATATAATTTTATTAGCAGTATCTGTTTTCATACGTTTTAATGTTTTAGAGGACAATCTAAATTTGGAAAGCTTATCTACTTATAAATGGGTATTTTGTATGAGACTAATATATAGTAGTATGTACATATTTAATGCTGCAATATGTATTTCACTTTTGGGAAATCCGTGATAGTATAAAATTATTCATGTGTATTTTTTTATTAATACCTTAGAAGCTAAGTTACATGCGATTCCTTATTATGTGTTATTTTTGTTAGATTATATTTTGATATAATCAATTTTATTATAGAAGATTTTAAGATATATAAAATGATTTTATTAAATGTTCTTTTATGTAGTTCGTCCTCAAAGGTATTTTGGGGTCATGGTATTATAGCATGCATTTATACATGTATTCACTTTTCTTCGATCACAAGTATTACCATAAAACATCCTTGATGGATATTCTTAAATAGCGGACATCTATTTAACAACCACTTTTCTAATACTCAGTTCTAATGGTTACTGTCCTCTAATTCTCCCTAATAGTGCACACCTCCAAACTGTAACAACTTATATTTTAGCTCTCTATTTACTCAATTTTTAAAATGTTTCTGAACATTTTACACAATTCTTGAATTGCATAATTTGGTAAGAATTATATTAAAGTAATAGAGTAATGTTCATTAAATATCATCCGTAAATAGAAGATAAGTGATTTTCATTAAATATACCAGGACTTCAATGTTCTTTCGTTTTTCAACTCTTATCTCCTGACAATACACAAAGAGTTAATGAAAAAAATATATATATTACATGATAAAAATGCATATGTAATATGAGAAAATTGAAAATTATTTTAAACACTCTTCTTGTCATCAATTTAATTGCATTTGGCGATGGCAAGTGTTGTGAGTTACAATACTCAGAAAAAAATAATTTTATGCATGAGTGTTAGTTTTTGAAGTAAAATAATCCAATAAAAAGCCTTAATTTTTATAACATGCCTTTGCAGTAAAGACTTTTAGGTAATTCGTTTTAACCCCTTAACGATCGCATGATTTTCAAGAAAAGAGTAAAAAAAATACCTGTTTTTTTTATTCAAGAAAATTGTATAAAAATAAGTGTATGAACAATATATGTATTTATTTTTAATTTTTGGAATTTTTTTAGCTTGAAATCAAGAAAATTTAATTTTTCAGAAAAACCAACAATCAGGGTTATTGTATTGCATTGTATTAATTACTTTTGAATGCTCCAGCCCGGAAATATCACCCTGTAATTTTGACGGCTGCGAGAAGGAAGGGGTTAAACTGACCATGAAGGCATCAACAAGTAATTTATAAATAAACAGTAAATTGCAATTATTACAAAAAGTATTGATTTGTTGTAAATATGGATATCACTTTTCTATATATTGAAATTCTTCAAGAAATGCAGCCATGTGATTTGTTTTTAAGCAGTGTATATATGCGTACATCGAAATTTTAAGGATATTAAGTAGTGTAGTTTGGTGATTTTTTTTTTATTTAAATCGTACGTCAGGGGGTTAAATGGGTTTTCAGTTGCCAAAAAGTTAGTTCCGTCTTTTTGCTCAATGGCCTAAATTCCGAAGGTGGAGAGGGTGACATGATTGCTAAACATATTTTTGTCACTAACTTGAAGTTTAAATTTTGTAATGAAAGATGTAAATATATCGTTTAAAAATGAAGCTAAACTATTAGTTTCATCATAGATAAAAGGCCTAAAAACTATCAGTTGGAATTATGTTATTTTTATGTCCATATATAAAAGTTGAATCATTAATAACACAAAACAAGTTTTATTAGTTAAAAACAGTGTGGGGCATTTTAAATTATGAAAAGCCACATTTTAACTGAAATTTACTTTGTAGGCTGTACCTCTGCTTCCTCATTTTTTAATATGCTTAAAATATTTATGTACACATCCAAAATTTGTTTTTCGTTTCTTTAAATCTAAAACATTCAATATTCAGCTACATCAATAAACAAAGGAAATTGTAACTGCAAGCAAATATGTATAAAAATATGTATTAGGAAAAAAAATTGACTAATAGATTGCAAATTACACTGGTGTCTGAAGGTTAAATATGATCTCTATATTTGTGTAAATATTGCACGAAACAAAAATCATAGTACTTATACATAGTAGAACTTAGTATGCTTATGTAAGAAGGTAATACAAGTAGAACAACAGATTAAAAAAAATTATGCATCTAAAAAATAAATAAATAAAATAAAATTGCTAAAACATGATTTTGCTTTTAAAAAAAAACCAATATATAGAGTTATACATTAGCAACAATAAATTATATGGTCACCTATTGCAGTCATGCAAGCTTCACATCAGTATTTTATGCTTTCTCTGAGGTTGTCCATTAGCTGTGTGAACAAAAGGTTCCACTTCTGAAGTATAGCTGTTTTCAGCTCTAGAATAGTCCTTGGTGAGACTGATGGAATGCAATTCACCTTCTACACATGCTAAGTGGGATTCATATCCAGAGACTTTGTTGGTTGCTTCACATCTTAACTTCGAAGAACAGGTGAGATCGATGAGGGTACATGTTATTGTTTGTGAATAAGAACTATGGACTCATATAACCTTGAAAAAGCTAAAGCAGCGGTTCCAGTAATGAAACCTTTATCGAAAATGTGCAGCTCTATGCATCTATTTAGCATTATGTTTACCCAACTCCAACTCTGTCCCTTTCTGTGGTGGTAAGGGCATGGTAACATGTTCCCTGTTCTCTTCATGTAAGGGTGTGACAAGAATCAATCTGCAAATTGAATCTGGATTTGTCAGTGAATAGTACATTTCCCCACTGATTTAGAGTCCTGTTCTGATGGTCTTGACTCCATCGTAAATGCATAGGGGTAAGCAGGAAATAAACTGTTGGATGTCTAGCACACACACACACCTCTTTTCCTGAGCCTCCTGTAAACTGTTTGTCTGGAAACTATTACTCTTGCATCAGCTCTTCAGAGAGTAGCCTTTTAGACATCATCCTATGGGACATCATGCAGTTAATGTTAGATAGGCTCCTGCCAAGGTGTTGTAATCCTTGGAACCTTCTTTACAGTTTGAAGATTATACATGTCACATTCAGCGCTCAGAGAACTTGTCTGATTGTCCTGATTCCATTTTAATGATTGTACTGTTAAAAAAAAGTAAACTTGTCATCTTTATGCCATAATCAGTTCCTGCTCAACAATTACACCATTTTTCAGAGGATTGCAAGAAACACGAATAAAATATATGCTCTACAGCCTGCCGTATTTGTGGAATTGCAATATGTACAGCCGGTGAAACAGAAATTCAAACACCTGCTGCCATTTTCACAATAACTATGCTATAGAAAATTCAAAAGTGTGAATCGATAGCAAACAATGAAATTCTATCAATCCATGTGCATAAAATTTGCTGGGAGGATGCCTACATGTTAAAACTTGCAGCAACTTTGAAAATTCAAATGGCAACAACTAGTTTTTACTAAATATTCCGATTCTGAAAAAAAGAATCACTCCCAATACTAAATTTCAATTCATTTGGTTCAAAGCCCTGTGGTGGCACAGTGTAATAATATGCTCATCTAGTGCGCCGCTAATCCGGGTTCGACTCCCAGCAGTGCAAAGAACGCTTACTCAGAGATCTCATAAAGATCGCACTGCTCACTGTAGTCCGGGGTTTGGTTCCCTAGGCCTTAAGAGGTTTTCCAAAGGTCCAGAGGTTCGGATTCCTCGGAAAACAGTAGGTCCCGGCGCAGCATGACCACTGTAGTCTTTGAGCCGTAAAACCACAAATGAACAAACATTTGATTCAAAGATTTATGAGTTTTGAATATTAGAAATATTGAGCTCATAATGTTGAAATGTTTCTATAGACTATTCTCTACACTATTGCAATATCAATTTTTGTCACGATGGTTGTGGTAACTTCATTTACAAAATATATATAAATACAAAAATGATGAAAGACAATTTAAAGACAAAAACCACAATCCATCGTGACAGGTCCCCAATAAAAACTATGATTTAACAGGTCAAGAACCCTAACAATTTATTGTGCAATAACTACTTTCAATAAATATGCTATCAGTAGTGCTCAATATTACTAATGTCCCTAGGAGTATTTGGTGTACTATTCCAATTTTTTTTTATCTGAATATTCAATTCCCCTTCTTTGTAATTCGGTTCTAATTTTTGAAAGTTTATATTCATCTTTTTTTCTGGAAGTACGACTGTTGTCATATTCTATAATTTCAATGCTGGCTATATGTTTTCACTTATTCTTTCAAACACTATTTTTAGTATACTATAATCACATATTGTATCTATTGGCAAAATGTCATATTTACTAAATATATTTGAACTTTTTTTCAATTTTTTTTATAAATTTTAAATATGGGGAATAATTTGCATTTCTATTTTTTGCATCATGTAACTTGTACCTTATTGTACTTCATCAGCACGAGTAGTGTTACGGTATATTCTAAATTTGTATTCTTTGACACATTTGTAATGACTTAAAAGTAAGCCATTGGACATTTACATTCTAGCTATGTTTAGTTAAACCAAAATCTTTTCATGTATTTTTAACATTATGTCAGATTTATTTTCTACAATGAAGTGCCATATTCTTCTGTACTAAGCAGCTTGATACTTTATTAAATTTTGTTCATCAGATGTATATACCACATATGTAAATGTTCACTGAATATGATTATTCAATAAAGTAGATTTTGTCTGGTGGAAAACAAAAAAATATTGGTTCGTATACATAAACTCTAATACCAGTAATATATTCAAGGAAGAACTTTATTTTATATATTACAACATTATCTCACGTCACAGAAAATATTTATCTTTCAACTATAATGTATAAAAAGGTTTAGCACATGGAATTTTGATCCACCGTATTTAACAGTTACTACTTGTATACTATCACAATAATGTAACCTGTCTATAAGGAAACTTCTTTTCATTAAAATACTGATAAAATCACAAGCCACTTTCAAAGTTATGAACATTTTTTAATACAATAGCATAAGCCCAATTGCCACATTTACAGAATACTGGCAAATAATTCTCAGTTTAAGCAAAGAAAAATTGTGAATGCAAAATTTGGAACAGTTTAACTATATGGCTCATTATTTTGATGATAAAATAATGTTTTCTATACTATAGTTGTAGTTTCATGTCCCAAACAGAATGGGTCGCTGAAGATAGGATCAACTTAATGAGACTTCTAATTTATCATACCTTTAGATTGCAGTAACATTTGTTATGTATAAACTTTACACAGTGAGCTCAAGAACAATAGAAATTAATTGATAACAAAAATGTTGAAATGCAAAGCAGATTACATGGGCAGTACATACATATTGTGTGATAAATGGCATCTGCAACATAAATAAGTTAATAAAGACAGTTAAGTATAGACACAGAATGGTCCTTGTGCCACAGAAATACAATCAACTGAAAGATAAGCACTGGTCAAGATTTTCATTGGTATTACAGCCTCTTATAACCAATTATGTCACTTAAAGAATGTAAAAAACAAAATGTTGCTCCATATGTTAAGAAAAACTTTTTGGATCTAATGATTATAATTTCCCATACATGACACATTTCATATAATCAGTTATTGATTTGGGTACAATATTTTAGAAATTTTTAAATGAGAAATTACACAATGCATCTTGTATATTAAAAAAATATATATTAGCCATAAAATTAAGAGATATGGTGTGAAACTTAAATTTAAATGCAGAATTGAAGGCTAATTACTAGCCAATTTTTTTACCTTATATATAATCTCACAGAAAGTGCCACACCATGAAGGATGCTCAAGATGTGATAGAACTTGACCGGAAAAATAACTTCCAAGGAAGCAATTTTAATTTTGAAAAATAGTGTGTACACACACACAGTGGCCCCAAATATACAAGATCTGTAGGCAATAGGAATGTCAGGATGGGTGATACATTCAGGAACCCTGCATGGCATTGATTCAATGAGCATTTATATCAGGGATCTTCAACCCACAGGCTACTTGTGGCCTGCTGACATATTTTATGTAGCCCGCCAGTTGATGGAAAAACACAAATTGTTTCATACAAAAATAACATCCCTTGATTCCTTTGAGTCTTAAATCCGTGTATTTTATTCCGTTCACATTTTCACATTTCGTAATAAATATCTCAAAATGCTAGAGAACTAAAGTAATACACAATCTTCCCTCAATCATGTTTTACTTTAATTTTCTAGCATATATTGGCATTAGAGGTAATTTTATTGATTTGTAGTGCAACAGTGATTTAAAAAAAATTCATCTTAGGACTCATCAAATTCTATTCTAAATATGCTGATAAGAACATCTTCCCCACTATCTGACTGCATGCTCTGAAAACGTTACTATTCTTGAGCACTTACATCTGCACATAAGCATACGCAGAAAGTTCATAAGGGGGAGATTACCGGCTTCCAATGAGGGTTACAGAGCCACAACTCCATATATTCATATATATACAAAATTTCATAGCAATGGAGATTACAACCCCTTCTATGTACACCAGTACGTTTATGAACAGTCTTTTTCTGCAAGAATGAAGTTAGCAAAATCAAAATTAGGACTAGAACAACTGACGTCCACCTTGTAAGCATTCTTAGGGTTGCAATATCAAAAATAAGACCTGATATTGACAGGATTGTTAAAAATACGCAGTGCCAAAAAACTCACCAAAAGGTTTGATTTCGCTTTATATATTAACAACTAAAAGTATTGTAAATGCTTTACATTTCCATAATGCATTTTACATTGTAATGTACGTATTGGGTTCCAGAGGGGGATCCTGAAAATATTTTCGGGTGGGCACACAAAACTAATATAGAGACCTTGAAAAAATGGCAACAAGGGCTAATCCAGGGGAGGGACCCTCCCTCCTGGATTCTCCTTTGTTCAGGCTTACTCTTGCTAGAACAGTAGTGTGGCCATGGGCCAACAAAATGGTCCTCAAAATGAAAAAGGTTGAAGACCCCTGACTTACGTTATCTTGGGGTATCACTGACTATGTGGTATCAACTAAAGTCCACAATTTGTTTTCATTTCCTACAGATTCTCAATTAGAGAGGGGTATGGACATCATGCTAGTCAAGGAAATACATAAATGCCTTGAAAGCCTGTCTGCTGATGGTAGCTGTATGTAGCCATGCATTATGCTAAAAAAAACATTTAGTAAGCTCTGAAGATGTGGTAGAGCAACGAATTTCAGTTATATTGACATGTTGTCATTGTACCTGTAATGAGTACTAGAGGTGATCAACTGTCGATAATGACACTCTAAATCATGATTCCACACTGATGAGCTATATAATGATCCAATAGCAGCAGGATTAACCCACTTCCTATGTCATCTCCAGATTCTTATTCGGCGGTCACCACTTCTGAGAAAAAAAGTGAGATTCATCACTAAACACTACACCGTGCTATTCGTAACGCCAGGTAGCTCTGCTTTGACATACTGTAATCATTGATGTTGATGGTTTGACTGCAAGTCTGCCTTGGCCAACCTTTGAGAAACTATTTAGTGCTAGAGAAGTATTGCCCTCAAAACTCCTGGTACACTTTACAAAATATTGCTAGTTGTGAATTGTAGGACTATTACTGCTTACTATTGGATATGTCAATCTATGCATTCTGATGTCTATCTAGGTGCCCCAGTCTCTCTCTATATATAATGATTCACATATTTCCTTCATCTGTTCACTGTCTCTAAATTCTACCCATAGTTGTTGATTACATTTGCGTTTCTGTTATGATACAACGTAGAAATCATCCGGCTGATGAAGCTATGGTAAACCTTTATGAACGTAGTTTGTAACATTAATTTGGTGAAATTTTTTTTTTAAACCTTTGAGTATTTTTGCTACTCAAACTGTATTCTAACTAAAACAGTACAAAAACCAAATTTGTGTGATTTTGGGAAAGCCAAAAAAGTTTGCTTAACATACTAGTTTCCACTTTTACCTTGCTTACTAATCAAACAACTTGAAACTGTGATCATCGTCAGAACTTGTCTACTTATAGATACCCCATGATTTGCATAGAACTGCAGCAAAATCTTCATGATACGGATTTTCTGTGAGGTAGTGGGTGTGCATATATATAAATATGTAGGTATTTCATTTCTTGAAACATATGGGATTTCATACACATTTGCTGTAGTAAGTTAGGTCAATTTTGTATAATTTTTCTAGAAAAATTAGCATATATATATATTCAGGAAATAGATGATAGTTTAAGTTAAAAATGATAATTATAGGAATTATTCTATTTCCCAAATATTTCAGTAGACACATTTATGTTATGTTAACAATATTTTCTCATAAAAGAAATAGACTGTTTGAAAAAACCTGTAGAGCATATCACTTTTTTATAAATATAAAAGGAAAATCATTTGGAGATATTTATCACACTGCATGACATGGTGAGATACATAAATTATATCATAACAATATTATTATAATACTAATTACTGTATGACTATACATGTCACAGTCACGAAAACTATGATTAAATATGTAATTAGAAATACTGTTTTGAGTTTTATTGAATTTGCATAAAATTTATAAATTTGCTCCTTTATACACCCAAGTAAGTTTAAAATTGTATGCTTAATATAACAGGTAAGTATGAAAAATCACTGAAATGGGTTAAAAAACAAACAAACCCTACCCTAACGTGCAAAATACTGTTTGGATTTTTATGGCGCAAGAGCATCTGGGCTATACTGCGCCAGATAATATATATATATAGAGAAAATAGAGACTTCAAACATATATAGAAAATAGAAATTCAAATACTGTTCTGAATAAAAAATACAGAAAAGCAATTCTTAAAAAAAAAGAAGAAAAAAAAAGATTACTTTAGGGCAGGCATTCCCAACCTTTTCTGTGCCCCACATTCCTAGGAAATGTTTTTGTTTGTATCCCCTACAAAAGTAATATCACATTTTGGGGATGAAGAAGTATAACTTCTAATGATTTAACCACATACAATACTGCAAGTGAACAGACTGAACTTCAAAAATAAGATTATGACTCAGTGTATAAAAGATAAATAAGAATGGAGCAATTAGAGTTTTTTACCACTTCTCAAGGCACGCTAACAGATGAGTGAGTGATGACATGTGAATCCTCACTCAAAGATAGAAGCCACTATTTCCCAAACACCAGGTTGGGAACCCCTCGCTACAGGGCATATTTCTGTTATGTTAAAGACTGAAGAATTTAATTATTTTTATTACTGAATAACTCTTGGTTGCTTTAGGAATTCTGATACTTGACATAAGATGGGACATCTAATATGTGTACGTTAAGGTTATTTTGTGTATTTGTTTAAATATTTTATTCAAATGTATTAAACTTTACAATATGGTAAACATACCCTAAAGTAGTCACAACTCAGTTGTTTTCAATTTAAAAAGCATTTATAAAATTAATATACATGGTGTAAATAATACAAGAAAACCTTGAAATGGAAATTATTTTGTACTTTTTAAATATTCTTTCCACGAGATAACAGTAATGATGATTGCCTATTAAAGAGCAGTGAATCCAAATGCAACCAAAAAGTAACAGGAACAAATGCTAAAATAATGAGCAAGCAAAGTCCTAAATAAAGAAATAACTGTAAGAAGCGGGACGGAAGCCAAAGGACACCATAAACTACTTCACCACTCTTGCCTGAAAAAACAAACAATGCAATTTTTTTTAACTGACATGTGATTTATCAACTAACTCATTAAATCAAAAAATAAAATTTGGATAATTAGAATGGAGGGAAATTTGTTATATACTTTAAAAGATTGCAATGACCTTAGTCATTAATTTTTTAAGACAGAGGAACTCTACAGTTTTCTGTTTCACAAATTAGTTCTGTGAATATTTCTTTTATTATCTTTGAAACTTGTGATTTTCCTTTATCGAGAAATAATGATACAAACAGTTCCAGAAGAATATCCATCAGTATTATATGCAATTCAAAATATATAGAGTGAGCAATTTCTGTATCTTTTGTCTTGCATTTTATAGCACGAGGACAACAAACGTCAGGCCTAGGAATTCAACCCCTGAACTACAATTAGAAGTTAGTCGGCAAGTTTGTCACCCGCCACAAGTTTATTAATGAAGAGATATTGTTTCTCTGCAATAAAAACTCTTTTAATTCAAAATGATGTTAAATATAAAATATTGGATACACAATGCTTTACATTCATTAAACCAATAGTCTTGGATCTAAATTTTTAAGGCAATAGATCTGTTGTATTTTCACATCCTAAGACACAATGAGTCACATTTGGGATAGGACTAACAACTTAACATGATATCCAAACTCATAAAATATTTATACACAAACTAAGCATATTAGGAATCAAATTCATGTCAGTGATATCAAACACCATATCCATTGAGGTGCTGACAAAATAGAGAGAAAATGATAAAAACCATGGAAAATTCAATTGTCAAATTACTATTGTGGCATACTGTTATGCGGCAGTTTAAAAAAACTTAAGTGTTATAGCACACTGCTGTCATGCCAGTTTAATGTGAATGAAAGTGTTTACGAATAGTTTACATTGCTTAAAGTTCTTCTGTTGTATGGCAACCGTTTGGATGATGTCATAGGACTATGAACTTATATCTAATGAGTTAGAGTAAGCAGTTTCCAGTTTTGCTGGCCAGTAAGCGAATTTTATTTCGTTAACGCTTTAATTTGCTGTTTGTTGTATCGTTTTCTTTTCCTGATGAATAATGGCTGTAGTATGCAGGTTATAATCACAAACTTAATGTGAACTTTGTTTCATCACATTTAATGTTGGAGGTATAGTATTAGTGATAGTTACTGGCAAAACAGAAGCGATGTGCTTTAATTTCAAACTAAAATTTAAATGTTTTTAATTCTGTTAAATTATTTATTGTTATTGTTATGAACTGCCTGATGAATCTCTCATTTTCTGCGAGGTTATACCACTACATCGTATCCAGGGTTCAAGCTGCAGTCGCATTTTTCGCAAAATGCGACCAGTTGCTAGAAAATGCGAAGAAAAAAATATTGGCCACCGTAAATCTTTCAATCCTTTATGTGAAAAAATTTTGAATTGTCTTTTATTTGTGCTATCTTTGAAAGAAGATGCTACTGGGTTAAATATTGGAAATCTTCTGGTAAGTGCTTTACAATCTGAAAACTTTCCAATTTCTAATTGTGTTGCCTTTAGCTGTGATAATGCACCTGTTATGATAGGAAAAAAAGCAGGTGTAGCAGCAGTGTTAAAGAATCATCACCAAAATATTGAAATTATGGGCTGTTCCTGCCACCTTATTAACTTAGCAGCTGAAATGGGTGCTGCATGTTTGCCATTTAAAATCGATGAAATTTTGGTAGACATTTACTATTACTTACAAAAGAGTTCGAAAAGAAAAGATAGGTTGAAAATTCTTCAAGAATTTCATGAGACTGATATAAAAAAGGTACTAAAACACGTTAGCACTCGTTGGTTGTCTGTTGGAAAGTGCTTAGAGCGTATAATCCAGCAGTGGCAACCTTTGATCAGTTTTTTTTAAGGAAGAGGCCATGAAAAGGAATCAAATCACCCCACTTTCTTTCTTTACTATTCCCTCTATCAAAGTTTTGGTTGAAAATGCAGATAAAGTGAAAGAACGTAACAGCAAAAAAGCATCGCAGAAATTAAAAAGGAAAGCTCAAAATTATATGGATATTTCTAAGAAACAAAAAACTGAAAACTCCATGTCTCGTGAACAAAGGTTGTTTTATTTTCTGTCGGAAGATATCAATAAGGCTTTCTGTTTATTTTTATCTTATACTGTGCCTGTATTTAAAAAAGCAAATGCTCAACTTCAGTCTGCGGAACCGTATATTCATATGCTAAAATCTGTTCTCTTAAAATTGTACAGAGAAATGCTAGTGAAATTTGTAAAACCAAGCATAAAATTATGTAGTGATATTTTGAAAGTCCACTATCATGAGAGGAGTAATCAAAAAGATGATGTTGATATCTTAATTGGAAACGGAACACTGAAAGTAATCCAAGATTTTAACATCTGTGATAAAAATGAATTTTATGAAAACGTCAGAAGCTATTTCATAGCAACAGGTGGCTACATGCCAATAATTCCTTTCGAGTTAGAAGTGTTACATCATGGAGAGGTTACACAAATATCGAATTTTGAAAATGCATCATTTTCCAGCTTAAAATATTTTACAGAAAAATTTCCTGTTCTTTTGTTCAATAATACAGAAGATAAAGCTGTTGATGCTTTACAAACAGAATTCAGTGAGTTCCAGGCTTTCGAAGTTCCACAAACTGTGAGTAATGAAGATAACATTGATGCACAATAGGCAGCCGTAGGTAGAATAAAAAATGATACTTGTGAATTAAAATTTAAACGACTTTCTCAGGTTATGCTGTCAATACTTACGATCCCTCACAGTAATGCAGCATGCGAGAGAGTCTTCAGTCAAGTGAAGAAAATTAGAACTGACTTCAGGTCAACCATGTCTGCATGACACATTAGAAAATTTATTAATAGTTAAATGCAGACAACATGTGAAATGTTACGAGAATGTATTTGACAAAAAATTTCTCGAAAATGCAAAATCTTGCACTACAACATTTGTAAATTCTAAGAATTAATATTGCGTTTAATACAGTTTAATCCTCTATTATTATTAATTTAATAAGTACTTAATTTCCTCATTGTGTCCTTTTTTCATAAATTATGTATGATTTTGTGTAATTAAAAAATGGTGGCCTGCCCACGCATGCACAATTGACTACAGATTTTTCACTTCTAGAAGTTGGCACCCATGACAGTGTTTCGTTTCGATGTTTTGATCATCTACCCAAACATTATACACATGCTGAGTTTCGTAGTTGTGGCTCAATTCTTTCTGGGTGCATATATTTTATTGCAACAGAGTGTATTTGAATTTTCATATAAAGTTTTTCTATGTTTAGAAAAATCACTGCAACTAATGAAGTATGGTGCGATGCCTTAGGCGGTCGCCTGACTCGCTTTACCCTAAAGCTGCCTCTATGTGTGTGTGTATATATATATATATATATACAGTAGAACCTCCATGTAACGAAATAGACAGTTCCATGAAAAAATTTCGTTATATAGAAAATTTGCTATGCGGAAACGACATATTCATGAACCAGGGCAGGGTAATATGATACCACAATTAAAATTTCATTTTTCAGTTAACGACTGTTTCTCATAAATAACATTCAGCCATTTAAAAATAGATGTTTTTAAGTGTGAAATATATATAGTGGGGGAGAAAGGAAAGGAACTGGAATGTTGACACTTCTCACCCATATAACAATAAACTATTAATCGAATTAGAACGTCTGTATGTTGTTTTGTGGCTAAAAAGTAGTTCTTTAGAGAAGAGGTAAATCAGATAGTCAGCAAACATTTCCCTACCCCTGCACTTAGGCCTTGGCGATGTATCGATACATCGTGAAAATTCGGTGTGAAACCGACATCATCATACCAGTTTTGTAAGTTTCAAATTGGCGATACATTGTGATTTCATGGTGTTTGCCGGTGTCACACCGTCGATTCCGATGTTTCTTTGAACATGTGCGGTTTTATGATATCATCTCATCGCTTGGATGGTTTCCTGATTTCACACCGCGTAAAACTGGGCATGTGCACAAAGAAATATTGGAATCGATGGCTTGACATCAGCAAACCAATACTAGACCCTTAGAAACTTAAATTGAACCTTCCAAAATGGTGCACTGTCCATGCCCACAGGCTTTACATTTAATACTTCTGAACATTTCCTTAGGAGGTGGTATAAGAATAGAGGAAACATATTTCGACAAATTAGACTTGAAATGTGCTGACTAAGCCACAAGGGAGTATTGGGAAAGGGGACCGGAGCCCCCATCATTTGTCTAGGTGCTATTGAGGCTACGATTACAATATTACGTAATCAGACACTGTACGTGAGGGCACTTGCAATGCTGTATCTCAGGGCCATGTAGAGTGGGGGGCCAGAGCCCCCACCCTTTTTCTAGACTGCTATTGAGGCTACGATTACGATATTATGTAGTCAGAAATAGTACATGAGGGCACTTGAAATACAGCATGTCAGGGCTATTTTGGGTGGAAAACGGAGCCCCCATCCTTTTTCTATGCTGCTATTGAGGCTACGATTATGATATTATGTAATCAGAGATTGTACGCAAAAGCACTTGAAATCCTGCATATCAGGGCTGTTTTGGGTGAGGGCCGGAGCCCCCATCCTTTTTCTAGGTTGCTATTGAAGCTATGACTACAATATTACATGATTAGAAATTGTACATGAGGGCACTTGAAATGCCACATATCAGGGCTGTTTCGGGTTGGGGCCGGAGCCTCCCATCTTTTTTCTAGGCTGCTATTGAGGCTACGACTACGATATTATGTAATAAGAGATTGTACATGAGGGCACTTGAAATGACTCATGTCAGGGCTGTGTAGAGTGGGGCTGATGCCCCATCTTTCTGATTATAATTTCATAGATGTAAGTATCCATCAGCATAGTTTTTTCAAAATTATTGGGGAGAGGGTGCTAAGCATATATTATGAATGTTTATACGTTGCAATATATGTATAATTGTAATTGCAATTGTATTGCAATATATGTATAATTGTAACTGCAATTGTATTGCAATATATGTAAAATTGTAATTTATTTCAAATCATTGAAGGGCTGGGGTCCCACGGGCCCATATAACCCTACGCCTATGTAAATATTTGCTGTGCATTTAAAACAACATACTGTATCTGGAGAGAAGCCAGTGCACGGGTTACTAGAAACCCAGACAGCAGGGAAGCGACTCTGAGTATGTTATCACCCCAATTGCTGGTGGTACCATAATACTGGATCTAACCAAAGATTATTAAAAATTCCAAGTAATAAAATTTATCTGTTTAAAAACAAATTATTACGTCGAAGGGCAGGGCAAAGAAAAAATTTTTGATTGTGGGTGCATTTTTTCTATTTTTCCGCATTAACAATATTTTATGAATGTTAAAATAACATGATTGCTTAATATTTTTCAGGACACCAACCTGTTCCCATTTTTCTGTATGACTATGTTATTTTTGTTAGGGAGGCACGCTTCCCTCTGTTTAACGCATCCATGGTTAACATTGTGATGTATCGTCACATTGCGACGTTAAACTGATGATGTATCATTGTGTCAAAAACGTAACATCGCCCAGGCCTACCTGCACTAATTACTTCCTATTACAAATGATAAATGTTATGTAGAATTATTTTGTTCAAGTAAAAAATGAGTAGTACCAATGCAAACATGTAATATTTAATAAAAACATGTAAAATGTATTGTAAATATGTAATGTGTAAAACAAACATGTCATATGTATTATAAATATTGTTACAAAAATTGCATTTTACTAAAATGACAGCACGGCCGAGCATAGCAAAAAATAAACAATAATAATATGACAATAATTATTACTGCACAGTAATAACAAAGAAAAAAAAAGGTTCTTGGTGGCTGTTGGTGTCTTTTAATTCATGTATGGCAACCTAACCATCCTTTGAAACTAAAAAACTTTGCAAAATAAAGTCAGATAGCGTCAAACAATTGAAGATGTAACAAGCAGATTTCACTTCGGTGGGGCTCTACCCTTTGGTAAATACATCTTTTCCTTTTCACCACTTTCCTTTCCTGTGTCTTCTTTTAAAGCTTCGTAAGTTTTTATTTAATAAGTTAACGTAACATATAATTGCATGCATGTTTTAAAATGATTATTTCTGTGAGGCCAGACCCCCACCCTTGAAAGTTCCTATTTTTAATAATGAAATAAACAAAGAAACTAATGCTCCTAAATTAAATTATTGATAAAAAATAAAAGAAAATGTTTAGTATATGGAAATTCTTAGATAACTTAATGTTATCATTTAAGTAAAACTTTTATCTTTTTTTTTTGTTTAATATTAATTAGGTTTAACTTGGACTGTCCTGCCTTACCCTTAAGCAACTTACCTGGTGTTAATTTGTGGTTCATAATGTAATTATATCTAACCACTAGTCTTAATGTCACATGCCTCTAAAAATTATTGTTTATGTACCATTTTTAAAGAACTTGATGTGCATGTTGGTACTTGAATTAGAAAATTAATTTCCTAAGTTCAAAATTAGAACTCAAATTTAAAATATTTAATTATTAAATTAAACAAACATGGATGTTTGTAATAACTTGTAAACAAATTGGTGTCATAACATTTCATCAAATTGGTGACTTAATAACCAAATAGTATTAATGGTCTAATAATTTCAATTCTTTATTTTGGTTACAAAATCAAAAACATTAAATTTAAAAATTCATTAAATATTAATTTAAAATAATTTTAAGTGTACAAAAGGGCACATTACTAAAATGTAGAAGCTCCTGCACAAAATGAAAATATTTAAATATTTAGCATTATATATAATAATTAAAAAATCCTATTATTTTTATCAAAAATTTTGGATAAAATTTTCGACACCCACATTCTTAAGCTCTACAGCTATTTATTTAGATGAAACAGAGACATCACCCTAGCCCAGAATCAAAATGCTCAGCCACCAAGGAACAGGGATGCTCTCTTCATATTCAAGGTTTATATCACCTTTTCAGGGTCAACATAGTTGCCAGAAATGGTCCACACACAAAGCCACTGGAGCATGTTTTTTGCAATATTTTCATGGAGAATTGAGATGGTAAAGTTTTCGACATCCATGTTTTTAAGCAAAAACTAGAGCTATTTATTTAGAAGAAAAAGATACATCGCCCTGGCCCGGAGACGAACTGGGGACTCCGTATGAACCGTAGTTAGTGCTTTAACCACTTAGCCACCAAGGTACAAGAATGATGCTCTCTCTTCATATGTGAGATATTACCCTTCAGCAATGGTTAAGGCACTCCAGTTCATACAGAGGATCTAGTCTTTACACAGACTGTATTCTGGTTGTTGCATACATATGGTTTATTGATAAAGGATGCTTAATCTTAAATTTCATTTTTGTACTTTTTCCTGTAAGAATGACATGGATCATCTTTACATTTCTTCAGAGAAAAAATGCAAATATTGGAAACATTGAATTACAAATTTAACCAGTTTGAGAAATGAAAAAATTTTTTAGCATGCAACAGTAAAATTTGTAAACTAAAACAGATTACAGAGAAATTAAAAACCTTTAAAAAAAGAATTTCCATTTAATTTTGATTAGTTGAAAAGAATATTTACTTAGGATTAAAACTCCGTATCCCATTTTGTCTGTGCCCATTCTATATGAGCAAGTTGGAACCATGATTTCTTGGGTTTCTGTTTCAGTTATATTAAAAATATGCACATCATTCTGAAAAAACACCTCACTGTAAATCCTTATTCCAGTTTTTCTAACAGCAACAAAACGGTTTGACTGAAAAAGGGAAAACTTTTATTTTAATTACTTGGAGGAACTGCATGAGAACTAGATGTAAGGAATATTAAAAACATCATGATTCAAACCCTTCATTGCATAAATTTTAAATGACAGTAAGTACTAACATTCAAAATGTTTTTAAATATACTCTTTCCCAGTACTTCCTACCTCCAAATAAGAATTATTACAAGTACCATAAACAAAAAAGCACTTGAAAAGTAATTTTTGCAATTATCTCTTGATACTTCAATACAATTAGAATGATATGAATATCCCACTCTTTCATGTGTTTAATGAAAAACAAAAACGCAGAATAAGAAAGAAATAGTCATTTAGGAATTTAAAATACTCAAAATAACCAAAACTACATTTTATAATGATTTTGGAGCAACAAAAAATACACCATGTGTCAAAGTTTGTGTGAGTTTTACAGTGTAAGGATAGCAAGGGTAATGCTGCACTAGGACCTCTAGTTTTCCAAGGAATCTGAACCTCTTAAGGCCTAGGGAACCAAACCCCAGACTACAGTGAGCAGTTAGTCGGTAAGCATTCTTTTTTTTTGGCAACAGTTGAGAGTGAAACCCGAGATAAACAAAAGCTAGGCGGAACATGTTATAACTACAGGGCCTATGTCAAATTGAAAATACACAGACATATCATACATACACATTTGACATATATATACACGAATTTTCATAAGCCTAGAGGGAAAAAAAAAAGAAAAACAGAAAAATTAAACTAGATGAAAAACTATAATGCATTTGCATGAAATTTGGAGAAAGTATGTGCATAATTAGTTATAAAATTGGCATGAAAATATTCATAGGAAACACATTTTTTTTCACAAAATTACCACATAAGCTGTCAAAAAATACGATAGCTGAATAAAATGGGTAAGGTATTTCAATATGTATGGGGTTTGGTCACTCCTTAATCAAAATGTAGGGCTGACAGTGATGCTCCATGCTGTTGATAATATTGTCTATAAACTCAATAGATAGTAACACATAAGCAGTGTACTTTTAAAGCTATTATAAGCCCCTTCTGGATTTTGGAGAATGGGTTGAAAGCAGTGACATATTACTCTAGAACATCTTTTACATGTCCAATGGGACTAGGGTCAAGGGATCTGGCCACTCCATGAATACAATGATCTTCTGATGGTATTGCTCCATCAGCCAATCTTTGTTTGAATAAGGATTATCATTTTGTAGGATAAAACTCCTGCCTGTGATGCCTGCATAAGGACATACCTACGGAGGGGACACTGTAGAATAATTTCACCCCGCCAAGTGCCAATTAATATCGTTAAAACTCCTCCCATACTCTTAAAATGGACCGAAGAAATTTTTGGGTGTGGTAAAAGTGCATATGTGCGTCATTCGCCTCGTAGGTGTTTTGGGTGGGGGTGGGGGGGGGAGGATATTCTTTATCATTTGTTTAAAAAAGCATACCTGTTAAAAAAATTCTGTTTCCTGCATTGGTAAAGGGTAAGTGTATTATTACCAATGAGGTTGTCATCGCTGTAGGCCACACCAATAAAGCAGGTTGTTCTCATATCATCCCTTCAAGCTATTTTTATTCCGCCGGTAGCTTTCTGTGCTGTGGCGTAAGAATACGAGTGAACGACTGAATTTTTTTTCATGGACTGGAGCTGAGAGAACTAAGTATGTTATCGAATAGCGTTACATTCCAGCCATTTTATTTCTCCTAGTAGCATTGTATAAGCTGTAAAGCAACGTAGAAATAAGAGCAAAAATCGATTATTTCTTTAAGAAATAGTCAGTACATACCTGAATTAGTGGAAGGGTTAGTGGGAGAGACACCATGTTTGGCACTTAGTGCCTCATATCCATTTGGATAGTCTGCAGTTCGTATTTGAATTATTGGAAGGGTTGAATCAATGGTTGCTTGATAACCCCTTAAAACATAGATTGAAAACTTACGATTTTTTAGAAGACAAAAACATCGCAAAGTTACGACTAAGTATGAACTATTATGATTAAGTACAGCGACGATGAAGAAAATCGTAAGTGGGTCATTGCCAACGGAAAACTACCCGTTTGTTTTCACAGCTTCCGAAAACATTTTTTATGAAAACTTCCAAAAACAGAAGTGAGTTTTTTCAATACATTTCTAACAATTACAGGCTAATCCATCATGGCATCACATAAACAGAAAGTTACGGCAAGCAGAAATGAAGTTGGCACCATTGGCAACCAAAGGGTGAGATTGTTATGCAGTGACACCCGTAGGGATCCTTGATGTCAGGTTTACATTTTCGAACATTGAAGTTCTCATTTAGTGCACACAGATGTCTATACATCCACCTAAAGAGATTCCCCGAAATGCACATACTACTTCAACAGAAACAGTTCTTTTCACAAATGTTACAGCTATGAAAACTGATCAAACGCCATCCGAATCACTTTGCAAACAATATCTGGACTCATTTTCATCATAAGATAAAATTTTCAGCAACTATAGGAGAATGTACAAATAATTTATGGGAAAAGGCAAGCTAACTTATGTTCTGAAAATGTTTCAAATATACTGTCTAACCTAAATTTAACGATTTTCATGAGACCAGTGAAAATAATCATCAAATTGAGGAATTTGTTAAATCAAAGAAACATACACTCTATAACAAACAAATCGACGCATCAAGGAGGAGTTGTCCGATTGCGATAAAAATTGGTGGACGTAAAGAACATACATAGAAAAAGAAATCATTAAAATTTCAGAACAATTGAATGATTTATTGCAGAGTTTGACCGTTACAAAGGGAGGAAGTCAATAAGGCGTTGGTCCACCTCTGGCCTGGATGCAAGCTGTCACCCGGCGTGGCATAGACTGATAAAGATCCCGGATGGTGTCCTGCGGAATTTCTTGCCAAATTGTCTTCGACTGTCTGGCTAAATCGTCAACATTCCTGGATGGTTGCAATCGCCTTCCCATGGTGTCCCAAATGTGCTCTATAGGAGAGAGATCAGGAGACCTAGCTTGCCAAGGAAGTGTTGGGAAAGCTTGAAGACAATTCATAGCAACACGTGCCGTGTGTGGCCGGGCATTGTCTTGTTGAAACGTAAGTCCAGGGTGTCGCAAAAGGAACGGTAACACAACCGGTCGTAGAATGTCGTCTACGTACCGCTGTGCTGTAAGTGTGCCAGAAATGACCACCAAAGGGGTCCGGCTATCAAAGGAGATGGCACCCCCTGACCATAACGCCCTGTTGTGGGCATGTGTGGCGTGCGATAGTAAGGGCAGGATCCCCACGCTGCCCTGGACGTCTCCAGACACGTCTGCGGTTGTCGTCAGGACACAGTTGGAAACGGGACTCGTCACTAAAGACTATACGTCCCCAGTCAGCGCAGTTCCAAGTTGATCGAGCCCGGCACCACTGTAATCGGACTTGACGGTGTAAAGGCGTGAGAGGTAAGCGGCGTAACGTTCGGCGCGAGCGTAAATTGTGCTCTCTGCAGAGGGTCATGTTGGACACATGTGTGCGGGCCCCATGTTGGATAGTTGATAAGGACGAATCCGGTGCTGTGACAGCTGCTCTAACAATTGCTCTGTCTTCTCGTTCCATTGTTGTGGCCCTAGGTCGACTGCTGCCATCCCGACGCTCACATCTGCCGTTGTTAATCCACTCTTGCCAGCATCGTCCAATCGCCGCATCGCTTCGACCCACATGTCCAGCGATTCTTCGATTCGTCCAACCAGCCTCTTTCAATCCGATAGCACAACCTCTTTCAAACTCTGACATATGCTCGTAATGAGCACGAATCTTTCGGCGAGGCATTGTTACAGTCGACGTAAGATATCCGCAGTCAAAATGCAACAGAAATTTTGACCACATATTGAGAATCGCTCCTTATATACACCTGCTGAAAGCGCAATTCCGATGCGCTGGAGTTCCCGCTATTCATTCATTGGACACCAAATTTTAATCATTTGCATGTTCGGTCAAAATGTCTTTACATACGAAATTTCATTACAGTCGGACAACTCCTTCTTGGTGCATCGATTTTTTTGTTATAGAGTGTATCAGAACCAATGACGCACCCATGGTATAGGAGGGGGCAATGGATTCCAGGCTCTTTCTTAAGCTGAAAATTTACATGTAAAATACGTTCAAAGTAACAACTATTACATTAAAAAAAAAACATCCTTTACATTTTCAGCCCTCCCTCGAGCAAAAACTATAAGTGTGCTATTAATTGGAACTGAAATAAGAAATTATGGAAAAGGAAGATGATAAAAATGCTTATAAGTATTCTGAAGAATATGTGTTAATTTAAATAAATATAAAACACAAGTATGTGCGTAATTACTACTTTGAACAGAAATCTTTGATTGATGTTTGTTTCTGTTTTCCTTTGGAGTTGACACTCAATATTGCCTTTTTGATTTTTTCAAATGCATCAAAAAGATCATCATAAACATCAAAACACAGTAAATACGTCTTTACATACTGTAAACCAGCATTCGTTTCAATTGATTTTCTAACTGAAATTCTACTTGTAGTTACAGGCTAACGACAAAAGTTATTGTTAAATCAAAGAAAATATAATACTGGATTGTAATTCAATTCAGACCAATAAAAACAATTGTTAAATAGAGGATATCATTAAATCGAAGTTAGACTGTATATATATACACACACACCTTTTTTTTGGTATTTGCAAAATGTTTGTATTTGTGCATATAGGCTTGTTTTGCCTTTTGCTCTCCAAGAAATTACATGTAAACCTTGATTAAGCATTTTCAATGAGTTAGAACCCCTTAATGTATTTTATATTGACAGCCTCAAATCTATAAATTTGAAGAACACGAAGTTCAAACAGAGAAAGCATTACTTATACTAAAAGTGCTTGAATATTGCTAAATAAATTTTATTTATACAAAGCAAAATTTTAATCTATATATTCATTTTTTATGGGTTAAAAATTCTGAAGAATGTTACAAGTTAATTCACAAATGAATTATATCTCATGTTTTTAAGTGAAGAACAATTTAGAAATAGAAGACTTACAGTATGTTCATGTGCTGAAAGTATCAAATGTGGTTGTAGGTGTGTAAATACCTGCAAAAAATATAATTTTGTATTACCTTAAACAAAAAGTATATGCGATAATTTTTGATAAAAAAAAAAATTGGATAAATTTCAGGAGTAATGTATTAGGGTAAGTTACAACGAACAGGAATTAAGTGAAAACATTCATAACTGTATGCAAAACTAATATGTATATATAGAATGAAATCTGTATAAAAGGGGAAATTTGCTTAATGTGGTGAATTCTTGTACTCTCTAAAAAATCGATAAATCTAATATTCGTGAAGTAGAAGCTGCATAAAAAGTGTAGGAACAGAAAGCAGAAAAACATAGGAATAGAAAAATTTGCTTAACTGGAAAACAAAATTTTAGATGTGACTTGTTTACAATGTGATACTTAAATTTTATTTATTTATTTTTATCATCTTCATCCTCTGATTTTTACAGACTCTAAATTTTCTCAGTAAGATTGAGAGAGATTGAGAAGTAGCAAAAAGTTCATTAGAATGCCACGCATTTATAAGAACATCTGAAAGGCAGTGAAAGGAGTGAATACAATAAATACCACCAATGTGCATTTTTTCTTACATTCATTGTTTATTTCTCACTTGAGAAATAAGCAATGAATATAAGAAACAAAACAGAGGTAGGCATAAAATAGGTGTAGAAAAAAGATGGCAAAATATTTATTATCTCTAAAAAAATTGAGTATCTGATTCTAAAATTGTTCATTGCCTTAAAATAGCATAAACAAATACGATCGAAACTTATATAAAACACTCGATTATAATAATAAAAATAAACCCAAAATATTATTGAATTTAAAGGGTGAAAACAGATAATCTTACATATGTTAAAATTATTTCTATTTGAACATGTGAGACACAATGAAAAAGGTACAGACAAGTTTGTGTTCTTTTTTACCATTAATAGATATTTATTTCTCTGTT
>QLNU02014691.1:0-22414 GCA_006491805.2 Dysdera silvatica | reverse complement strand
ATTCCTCCCCACTCCAGATTTGTGCTAAAAAATCCTTCCCTTGATTTATT
Source organism: Dysdera silvatica (assembly GCA_006491805.2). NCBI lineage: Eukaryota > Metazoa > Arthropoda > Arachnida > Araneae > Dysderidae > Dysdera > Dysdera silvatica. The sequence goes on along the minus strand of QLNU02014691.1, from coordinate 22,364 downwards.
TCTCTAACACATTCCATCTCCCCTGCTTTTTTCCCTAACAAAAACTTGGGGATAGGAGTCACTAGAACAAACTCGGGGAGGGGGCAGGGGGGAGGAGTAGGGAAAAAATTAGCGAGAGGGAATTGTTTGAGGAATGAGTCAAGAGAGGAAATTTTTAGAGAAAACCCAGGAAGGAGAATTTCGAGTTGGGGATATAAATAGTGAGCATATTCACCTCAACCAATCACTTGGAAAAGAGTAGTAGCTTCCGAAATGTTGAGAAGTCTGCGGTAATCTTTTGGTAATCCGTTGGGTTATCTTTTTGCATTTGCACCAGTGTTAAACCTTGTTTAGTCATGAAATTACCACCCTGAATTTGAACATAATTTTTCATGAATGATATACAGCTTTAAAATTTTACAGCAACGAAAAATTAAAAAAAAAAAATTTTTTTTTTTTAACTCTTCCAAAACATAGCTATACATGTATTATATACTACCTTCCATAGGCGTATCTTACTAGGGGAAAGGGAAACAATTGCCCCCCCCCCCAATATTTTGGTCAATGATTGTAACTCTTGGCAATATTTTGGTAAATTGTTCAACTTTTTATATTTTTGACAGTTCTCCCAAATGTTAACGGTCATGTTATGCTTATGCTACCTAATACCATCATATGCATGAGGTAGAAGAGAAGATCGTTGATTTGCATGTCAAACTTTAAATAATACTCGCGCAAACGCAGGCCTATGCACAACGTTTTCCAATGGGATGATTTTTTGCAAAAATGAACGTTAGCCCTATTAGGGCTCCCATAGGGATAATGTTAATTTGTCTCCCACTGGTTTAACCTCCAAAACCCTCACCTTGTGCACAAGATTTTCCGATGGGAGGATATTTTGCAAAAATGAACGTTAGCTCTATGGGGGCTCCCATAGGGATAATGTTAAATTTGTCTCCCACTAGCTTAACTTCTAAAACCATTACCTTGTGCATGGGCGTGTGCAAAGATATGTATTAATAACTGTAGGGAAAAAAAAACATCTACAGTTCCTAAAAACACCTGTTTTTAACGTTAAAAGTTGTTAACAATGAAATATGTCAAATGGATATATTACAAAGCTTATGCAACTTAATGGCCCCTAAAATTTGTTGAGGTTTTCCAAATAAGCATAAATACGACCAAATATGGAGTATTTTACTTAAAAAGTTTCTATACAGAAAATAGGTTGGTTGAAATTTTCCTTTTATACATTGTATCTCTCTGCAAGAACCAACAACAGTCTCGCATCATTGCGCAGTCCCATCTTCCTTGATATCGATATTCCATAACTGCAATATATATACACTTATATTTGGAGGGAGCTGATTGGAAGAATTCTACTTGTTTTCTACCCTTTCAGTAGAAATTCTTCAGCGGTCACCCTCCCTCTTAATTTTGTCGCATACTTCCTTCCTCAGCAGAAATCCCCAATAAGCGTAGACGTAGAACTATAAACTGAAGCTCCCCCCCACATCCTACTTCTAGCTATGGCTCTGTTGCTCATGGGCGGAATATAAAATAATGTAAATCTAATCAAAAGGCACCTTCGTAAAATCGTTCAATTTAGAGATTTAACCTTTAGCTTACAGGGCTGGAAAACAAATTTGTCATTCCATACGGGAAAATATCACTTCTTCCCTTCCCCCCATACAAATCAACCAAACTGGCACCCGAAAGCGTCGCTATATGGGGTCAGGACGGAGGTGTAGCTGTGCTTAAGTACAAATAAATGCCGCCAAATAACTTTATTGGGCATGTATTATACATTAGTGAAAGGTAAGAAACCTGCTCATAATCTAATAACAGATCGTTAACTTTCGTACAAAGCAGGGAATAAGAAGAAGATAGGGGAAAAGGTTCTGTTCCCCTTTTTGTTACCACCCTCGATCAAGCCATTTGTACCATTAACTGACCATTGACTTGGAAAGAACAAAAAGTGGGGGAGGGGGGGAATATCTGGGATAGGGTTTATCCCAGCCTCATTGTTTTGGGAGGTAAATATGCTCGGATATACGTCGTCCCACCCGTAAGCTAAAGGTTAATCTGGATGAAATTTGTTTTTTATTAAATATTTCTTGGATGGATAGCTTAACATTAAAAGTCGGGAAGGTTGTGTTGACTTTCTAAAAGCAATTGAGATAACACTGTGCATGTTCACTCCCATAGTTTTAATATTTATATATGCAGAGTCGGTTGGTTGTATTTTTAGGGCGTAACGACAACAATGATCAATTTTATGCCAAGCAAGTTAAGACCATACATGCAAAATGCAGAATAAAACCTCTTAACAGACACCTAATAGGATATATGCAGCGTAGGGGGGAGGGCAAAAAATCATCATGCCCAATGCACAACGTAATCACAAACCAGACCATAGTCATACGATGTAGCCAATGTATATAGGAAATTATATAGTTATTAGAAATGGGTTTCACTGTATGTTGTATTACTTAAAAGTGAAATATATAACCAAAACGTTCAAATTAGATTTACTTTGAAAAGGAGTCTATAGCCTTCGCAGTCAAGAGTAACACCACCCCACCCCCTCTTTTTTTAATGACATTTAGATTAGCAATTTTCAATTTATGCGCCGCAGGAAACCATCTTTTTTTACAACCTGTGGAAATATTGTTTGTGTGGCATGTGCTTACTTGGATCAGTTGCAGTCAAGTCTAAAATTACATCTGTTTCATCCATTTTATCTGTTTTTCCTTGGGGGCCATATACAAATTTACTATGGTGCAAATTGAATAATTCTAACTTTTCCTTAATCCGATAACTGTGAAAGTGTCCATATTAAAAATTTTCGAATTTCAATTCTTGGATATAACGAACTTATAGTTCCTTCAGCTTCGAATTAACCGAGTTCAATTGCATTAGATGTACAAAAAGTAAAATTTACGTCTATCATCAAGCACAGTGATACAAGAAAACTATATAATTATATGCTGCTTGAGCCAGCTATATATATTTTCCACAATAAAACATTGCACTTTCCATTAATTTTTTAACTTGTTTCTAACATTGTCATATACTTATGCTTTTAAGTTAATAATTTGTATCAAAATTTTACAATACAGATAAAGACCCGCTTATACCGAAGTTTTTCCACAATATTCATCAGCCGGTATCAGTTGCAGATCCATACGGGGGGGGGGATTTCCCCAATCCATAAAATGAGGTGAAATCGTTACAACGGTGCCGACACAACGCATCACCAACAGGATATAACCAATGCTATTTTTATAAATGTTCGATTCCCCCACCTTCACATCCTTCGGCCGGTACTGACAGAGCCGTATCGGGATGCCGCAACTTAGCCCCCTGATAAAAACATATACAACATCGTGGACTCCTACAGGCTTTGAGCCAAGATGAAAAAAAAACAGTGTAGCGGGCCAATAACAGCTGTGGGTCCCCGGCACTCATATCCCCACCCCCACCTAAACTGTGGTCTTGAGTACGGATATATCAAAGTTCAGGCATATCGTACATCTTCACGGCTTCTTTCAGCTTTATAAGCGAGTTTGACTGCAGTTGTCATTTCTGGAAGTTAAAAATACAGAAAATGGTATTTTTTATTTTTAAAGGTTAATTATTAAATTTTATTTATAAAGTTATAGATGTTTAGTTAAATACATATATAAAATATTCTTTAATAAAACCGTATCTTTGTCTATATCTTTAGGAGCATAAATATGCCTTGAGTACCAAGGTAATTAAAAAAAAATGTGATCCACCTCTCACCCCCAACTACTAATTTTTTGTAAAGAGAGTCCGTATCGTAAAGGAGAGTACCGTACTTAAAATTAATAAAGGAAAGCAGATTACTCTCAAATAGGGTAATATTTTTTTTTACATAATCTAATAGTAAATTTGTATATAGCCTTTAAGAGAACACAGAGGTATAAAGCTGAAACAGATATGATTTTAATTCAGATAAATAGAAGCCAAAAAAATGAAAAATTTTCCAATAGCTGCAAAAACTATAACCATAAAAATGACAACACCACGCCGTGGCACTCCAGGGCGCATGGTTTAAGAATAGTAAGCACACCGTGAAAAAAATCCAGATACGCTAAGGACGCTGTGAATCGAGAACGGCTGGAAACCTTTGAGTTTTGATGATCAGAAACATTATAAAACCATTTTATAACCAACGATGGATGAAAAAAAAATAGAGAGCAAAAAATAGGTACTTCATATTGAAATTACGAAAATGTGTAAAATAATAATTAGTGAAAAGCAGAAAAGACGCTTTTGAAAAGTATGAATCACATACCTTCTTTGTATTAAAAAAAAATCGGAATCATAAAATAAAACTTACCTTTCATATGAACTTTCAGTGCTGTTTATCCCATTCTGGACAGGTCAAGTTGTTTCACACAGACGTTGCATTTAGCTTTATGAGGATCATCATCCATTAAAATCCAGTGTTTATAATCATCATGATTAAGCCACATTTTATTAAAAATGCACTTTCCAGGCATTTTAAACAAAATTATCACAAACGAAGAAAATGAAATAACACGATGCTGCAAATACTGTAGCAATCCAGTTAGTGTTTTAGAGAAAACGTATTTGAATAGTGTCTCCCCGGTTTTTTTTTTTCCCCCCAAGGCCTTTATACTCGCATTTGTGCTTCACTGCCTGTCCTTGTATCAATCGAAACAGATGAGGCAGGAACCCCAGTAAAGTCTTAATAAGTTCCCAGGAGGTATTCCCCTTCCCACATGCTCCCAATGACCAGGCTAGGAGTAGCATCCTTTGAATTTCCTACTCCTTCCTTATGTTGATCCATACTGTGAGAAAAATAGCAGTAATAAAAGACGAAGTAAAAATGTGCTATAGAGAAATGTCGAGGATCGAGAAAGAAAAAATTAAGGACTTCTAAGGATCAAAAGTCATTTGCTAAAAAATTAAGGACTTTTAAGGACCGTACAAACCCTGTCATAATATCAATGGAAGCCAAATTTGGGTATAACCAAATATATGACTGTATTACCACTATGGAACCATAAGGTGGTGGGCCTATATTTTTCTGAGGAATCCAAGTCTCTTAAAGCCTACGGAATGAACCCACTACCCTGGCAGTGGGTTTTTCTTGAAGGGGGGGGATGGGCTGAGTGTGACTTGAACATGGATTAACAGCATGCTAGGAGAATACATTATGACTATATCATCACAAAGCTCCTAAAAGTTAAGAAAGTCATGTAATAAGCACTTTATAAAATAAAATGTAGCAATTAACATGAAATAGATGGACTTACTGCCTAAGTAACTGCCTTCCCTGACGCCAAGAAACATTACTGTTGCTTGTAATTAAGGCTTCACCATCAACGGGTTCATCTGCAAATTTTCAAACAACATATATCAATGAAAACAATATTCAAAAGTAATGCAAATTAAAATGTGACAATTTTGTCAAAACTAGTTAATTAGTTTAAAATCAAGTCACAATTCTGATAAGGGTCATTCCATGTCAAATGAACCGAAATGCCAGCACTTCCGAACCTCACCCTCTTGGATTTTTATCTAATTTGATGTACTACCAAAGGTAGTAAAAAGTCCAGATTTGTATATTTTTAACTGCAGTATTTTTTAACTTATAGGTGGGCCTACGAAATCTGGAAAAAGGCACGATTTTCTGTTTACGTGCAGTTACAAAAACTATTACTAATCAAGCTAGAAATGAGATAGATGAAATAAAAATAATGTTGTAGATTATAAGCTTTCATATGATATCCAACATGAGTAGTTTTGGGCAGTTTGGGATTTCAAGGTAATGACATGAATTCTTTGATCTTGAATTTCTCAAAAAGCGGTGTTTTTTTTAAAAGAGCTAAAAAAGGCTAATTTTAGGAAATTTAAAGGAATTGTATGAGTTAAGGAAAAACATCCTACTGAAAAGATAGGATTTTCTAAATTTGCTGAACTGCAACCCAAGCATTGTGTGTTAGCTGGAGGAAGTGGTACTCACTCTGTGTATGTTTGTACAACACATCAAAATGTGAAATGTATGTTGGTACAAGGGGCTAAACTGAAAAATATAACAGTGATGGTACAGCAGTGACTATAAATCATGTTTAACGAAGTTAATGTGTAATGATCCAAGTACAGCTTGCCACCTTAATGAATGTCCTTCATGTCCTGGTGTTGAAGATTTTAAACAAGAATTAGGTATGAAGTTGGAAGAAGAGATAGCAGATTGTATAACATATAAGCAATGGGTATCTGTTGACAGATGTAAATTTGAAACATTCACCAAAACTACGGATGAGTTTTTGTAATCATTGTGCGAACAGTTGCTACTTCTGAAGAGACATTCTTTTTTAGAACAAAGACAGTTTGAGTACTCCAATTATTTGAAGGAGAACATCAGAAAAAATGAGGCTTTGATAGCCTTTGACTTTGCTGAAAATTATGCCTTCATTTTGCAAGATGAGGTCTAGTTTTTTCATTGAAACAATGACCAGGCTATAATATTCCCAATAGTATTCCACTACGAAGATTCTGATGTTTTAAAAATTAAAAGCACTGTTTTTATCTCTGACCATCTTAAGCATAACACGATGGCCATAAATTTATTTCAAATAAAATTTGGCTCATATCTAAAATCAGAATTAATACCAGACTTGCAAAAAATATTCTACTTCTCAGATGGTTCTGCTGCTAAATTCAAAAATTGAAAAACTTGTTAAACTTATGCCACCATGAAAGTGAGTTTGGCATCGAGGCTGAGTGACATTGTTATGTAACGTCGCATGATAAAGATGTACGCGATGGTCTCGAAGGAACTGTGAAAAGACTGCAAGGGCAAGTCTACGATGACCTTATGATGAGCAAATTATAACACCATTACAGTTATTTCAATGGTGTCACGCTAACATTCACTCTATAAAATTGTTTTTTTAATAAACAACAACATGAAGACAAACAGAAAGTTCTAGAAAAACGATTTCTGGTTGCAAAGCCAATACTTAGCACCCGGAAATTCCACAATTTCCACAATGTGTCATCTGAAGAGATACTGACAAAAGTATATTCAAAAGGTAAGTAGTCCTACAAGTTCTCTTTGATAGGAGAAATTTTGAAAAAGACTGTCACAGTAACAGATGAAAAAGGACATTTAACATGTGAGTACGATAGTTAATGGTGGCTTAGAATAATTTTAGAAAAGAATAGAATAACCGAGAAGGTGAATGTGCAGTTTCTGTATCCTAAAGGTCCTACTCCATCCTTTACGTACCCACTTGGCTTCAAAGATAAACATGTGCAACAACAGTGCATGTTTCCAAAATTCTGACTCTGGTACAACCCAGATGTCCTACTGGCCGCACTTACTACATTCGTAAAAAAGAAATGGACTTGGCAACCACAGTTCTTAAAAATTACCTTGCAGGAGATTGTTGAAGTTAATAACATGGAACAAAGGGGAATGAGGCAGCATCAACTTGTAAAAAGGTGAAATTTTTCATAAATTCAGAAGTTATTGTTTATTTGAGGATGTCATTTTCTTAAGACACATCTACTTTGGCATCACTCCCCTTTTTTTTCATGTGTGTGTGTGTGTTTATGTGTGTGTAGGTTTGAAAACAATTAAAAAATATTTTACAATATGTACTCAGAACAAATTATACAATAGTAATAACATTGTTTTTGAATAGTTTTATCATTAAATATACAAATATCACACCAACATAATAAATTTGTAGTACTAAGTGTTTAAATCCCATATCAATACCATTAACCAAAGCCCAATATGTACCCATTTTAAATGATGTAAATGGAATAGTTATAAAGCACAGCATTTTTAACATTCCATTTAATATATAAATGAAGAATCAATAAATAAATTAAAAAAATAAATATTTTTTTTTATTTTATTTTAGGTGAACTATACATATAGGAAGTGCTTTCAAATAGAGTTGAAGCCATTTCTGAAGGCTTAAGATCTTTTAACAAATGTTTGGTTTTAAATGGTTTTCCAATGAACTATATAAATAGGACATTTGCAAATTTCATCGCTAGAAAGAAATCTTAAATGTTTCTTATAAAGAATAATCATTGCAATTAAATACATCTAATCGCTCAAATGTAGATGGAAGCACCTGTTCATCGTTTCTTTTGGATAGATGGTATTGCTTAATATATAAGATGTGGAAACACTTTTAAAACTGCCTTCAACTGATTATGTGCTATCTTTTTAGATACGAGTTTGAATTAAATTTCTACATCACTGCTATTACAAGGTACTTAAACTACTTCCTATTTTATTATTAATAAAATATGTTTGCAAAAACTCTTCTAAGAATGTCTAAAAATGAAACATTTCTGACACTGAACAAATTCATCTATAGTTTTTTGCTTTTGTGGTATTACTTGGACTGAGTTTGTTGAATTACTACTCGTAAATTATTCTTTAATTATAAATTATTTATTTTATTATATGCGAGATGTATATACGACTTTCTATTTATTTTCTGTCTCTTTCAAACAAAAAATGTGTTTAAATCTCTGCCGCATGGATGGTTATAGACAAACAGGTCTTCCTGTATAATGTCTGCATTGAATGGGGAATGTTGGATTCTTAAAACATTGTTTAACCCATGATTATTGGCTCATAACGCCAATCAATGTACATCGCAGGTCCAATTCTTCTAATTCAGACCAGCTATGATCTGCCTAAATTTATTGATTCTTCATTTATATATATATACACACACACAGGGGGAGAGGAGATTAAGTAATATTATTACAGTTATTACCAGCATTTGATGGAAAATTCTAAATTTTTTATTTATTTTCAACCTGTTTTTTTTTTTTTTTTCCCCAACCGTTTTTAAAAAAGTCGTTTATTTTACAATGAACAGTTCGTCGGAGGTTTTCAAAACAACAGAAATGCCCATTAATAATATATATATGTGTGTGTGTGTACAAGGTGGAACACGAAGTTGATAATGTAAAATATCTCAAAAAATAAGAGTTTTACAAACAAATGTTTGAAACAAAAGTTGCTTGTCTTAAAGGGAGAAGTGTCTTTTATTATCTGTTTTACTTGGGTGATCGTTTTCAAGGTCATTTGAAGGTCAAACTGGTTTCTTTAAAGGGAACCTATATTTGTTATTCCTTGTAAAAAAATAAACAACTTTTGTAGAAAGCAATTTTTTTATTGATGTAGTACTTAGTTTTCGGGACATTTAAAAAATAAGTTTGAATAAAGACATTCGTGTCATATCATAGAAAACTAATTTCATATTTAAAAAATAAAAGAAATTAAGTATGCAGTACATGAATAGACATTGTACATACAAAGAAAAATAAATATGATTGGTTGATAAGTCATACAACAGATTTATATTCTCTAGAAAAATGAGATATTGTGCATGGTGCTAATTGGTACTGAAGCAGGACTGCCGCTTGCTACCAACATCCAGCTTTTTCTCTACTTCCATCTTGCAGCCATCCATTTAATATAAGTCATTTAAAAGTTAATGTTCAAGTATTAAGATAAATTAGTTTATTAAGTTTTAGTTTATTGTGTATTAAAAATGAAGTATCTGTCCTTAGAGGAAAAAGTCGAAATGGTTCCTATTTTTGGGGAGTCTTGAAGAAATATACAACACACAATTTTCGTAGGCAGAATCTAAAAATGAATCCCCCCACCTTCTTTTACAACTTTTAATACCTTGAATAACCATACTGGTTTTATACAGTTTTTGGTGATGAATCACAGACTAATAAAATTATTAGAATAAAAAGTGCAGAGAAGTGGAAGCTTGGATTGTGTGGTACAGTAAAACCTGTTGACAGGACCTGTGTATGTATGTACGTGAAAAATCTTTTTGGTCCTGGCCAAAAGAACACATTATTCCATATTAAAAAAAAATGTGTAAGAAAAAAATGTTAAGGAATTTTGGCCAAATTTTATGATAAAAACCTATTACAAGTAAAAATCAAATTGTTGTGTGGGGAAGAATCTTGAATTTCATTTGCCTTGGTATTGGTACCAGTTTCTGAAGCCAATAATTTAGAAGGATTCTCAAAAGAAACAGCATATTTTTCTTATCTTTTCCTTGAAGATGGACAAAATTGACTTATTACACCACCCATGTCACTTTTTTTTTATCTTATTTAATGGAAACTCTGGTTTTATGAGCACTCAAATATACTTAGTAAAAAGTGCCGATCCTTTCATTCTTATTACAACCAAGTTATGCAATAGCTTAAATCAGAAAAAAGGTTACAATTTTTAACTGCCAAACAGGTTCTGTTATTTGTCTCAATTATTTTGTTCGTATTTTTATGTCTGAAGAATTCATGGTAGGTGGCATGCATAAAGCCAATGGCTTAACATGAACTAGGAACCACAATATATTTAAACAGATAGTAATTTCTGACACCCATGCTTGAACTCAAACTAGAGCTTTCAACGTACAGGAGAAAAAAAGACATCACCCTGGCCTAGAGTCAAACTATGGTCCCTCCACGTGTTTATACACAACTAATATTACAGTTGAACCCTAATTAACGGAAATAAATGGGACATATCCTATTTTGGATAAGCAAAATTTCATATGGAAATTCAATTTTCAGTGTAAAGGTGCAAAGAAGCAATATTTATCCAAAAACATGCTACGGTTACAAGATCATGAGTTTTCTCTTATGGCATGATTTACCCATTTCCCTTACCATGACCAGATGTTCTGAGTTTAAATATTTAAGTAGCAGCAGTTAAATCTTCTAACACACACATATAACAACTGAGGGGTTATTTCAGCTTGGAGAAAGAATTTATAGAAAAGATGCTTTGACTGTGAATTTATGTGACAGCTTCAACATATCAGTTGGTTTACATGAAAGTTTGCCAGAATTATGAGAACGTGATACATCTGTCAAAACATATCATTAAAGCCCCTCCCCTGAAATTTTCATACCACAAGGTCATGTGTGGTTGTAACCGATATAGTGAATAAAAAAGAACAGACTAACACCACCAAACTTCTCTTGTGCCTTTTGTTTTTATTACGTTCTTGAACAGCATGTGTATTGGTGTCTTTCTTAAGTTCGGAGTACACTAGGAAAAAAATATGAGTGTTTTTGACAAAAATATTACAATGGGTGTCTACATTAAAAAACATTTTAAAAAAATGAACAGCAGGCCATTTCAGTTAACCTGAATTTTAGTAAAATAGGGTTCCCACTACCATTGGAAAAAAAAGTCCCTGATTTTTCCAGTAAAATTCCTTGAGCAATCACAAGCGACTTTCAACTAAACCTCAATTGCGAAGAAAATGGTTTCACGTTCATGGAAGATTTAGCTATTCAAAACAGGTTAAGATAGTTTTCCCTTAGTTTTGCAGGTTTGACCAAAAAATCTAATTTTTCCCTGTCTTTTAAGGATAATTTCAAATTCCCTGACAATTCCACGTTGTGTGGGAACCCTGGTTAAAGAAAATTCAGCAGAATTTTACTACACTGGGAATTAAGCCTAGACTCAAAAGTTATGGTACTTACTTTATAAGTAAATTTTTATAGGGAGGTACATATTTGGATCTTCATATTTTTGTTTTCCAAGCTACATTGTAACTCCACCTTTTCTTTTTTAATATTGATAATGTACTTATTGAGATTAATCTGCAAAAATCATTATGAAATTTTGCAACATTTTTCCATCATAAAACTTTACGTTATACTATTATTATTACATGAGATGTAGATTAACCGATGATGATTAGATATAGAATAGCTAATGTAAATTAGCTAGTGTACATTATATGTAGATTAGCTATTTATATGGAACTATTATGGCTTTATTTATTATGTAAATTAGATTATTGTCATTGTTATCATCAGTATTTTATATTGAGTAGCAACACAACATTTTGTGAGCTCGTTTTTCTAATGTTTTATGTTTGTACTTTTTCCATGGCAGCAGTTCGTTTGTTTGGATTTTTATGGCACAAAAGCACCTGGGCTATACTGCACCACCATGGTAGCAGACGAATGTAAAAAGAAATGAAGTGTTCTTCAACAGGCCAACAAAAAATACAAAGTTTTACGTTTCAACTTTCTTCATCAAAATAGACAAAAGTAAGAAGAAAAGAGGAAACATTAATACACACAATGTTAATTTTTTCAATTTCTGTGAACATTTTATGTATTTTCCAGCTCAATAAGAACATTTTCAACTTTAAAAGGACTATAGAACTTTTTTTTTTATTTGACTGATTAGATATAGGGAAATATATATATTTTAAATCATTCACCACAGGTTGATTGTACTTTTATGGTGCAAGGACAGCAAGAGTCATTCTGTGCCAAACGAAGTGAGACTGTACATACAGTTTTACATTCAATACAGATAACTTAATAACAATTTAGAGGGAAGAACCACTGTGTTAAATTATCTCATCTTATGAACTTCATATTAATCAAGATCATTACCTTCACAAATTCTAAAAATTTATATTTTATGAAATCATCACTATTGAAATATCTATTGAATCGCTTTTCATTGTCAATAGATGGAGGCTCATTTTCACCACCAATGTCATTATCTCCAGGTATTATAATTGTCTAAAAAATATACAAGTTAAAAAAGGATTAGATGTAAAATTTAAAAATACTTTACAATATAAAGTAATTATACAATTCATAAGAGTGAAATTGTAAAATAAAGGAACACGGAATTATGAAAACCTTAGAAATAATAGATGTACTTAAGATATACAAACTACTAAAGCTCAAGTAGTGAGCAGTCACAACAAACATATCCCAGTATTATTCACCTTACGTTGGTTCTGTAATTTACATTATAAGACTGCTAAAAAATCCATCTGAAATGATACTGACAACGAACTCTTAATAACAAGACATTCACCAATACCTGTAACTTAAAATGTAATGTATGGCTATTCGGTTTGATGAAATTGTCTCTTGGAATAGTCTTAATATTACCTGAGACTGAGTTGAAACCATAATGCAATAAACAATAGTCTATTCGTTTTGAGGACTATAACATGGCTTATCACAATTGCTTTAGTGATATGAAATATTTTAGATTAGGAGTTAAATGAGTTTTTTGAATTTATGTAGTCACATTCATCAATTTCAGAAAATAAGCTGAATTTTACGTAGAATTTTTTACCACAGTGAGGCCACATTATTACGAGACGGAGGGAAAGGATACACAAATGGATTTATATTTTTAATATATACAGTGCAACTTCACTAGATGCCAATTTCACTACACAGCCAGTAAATGCCCAGTACCGAATCAGAAAGACCTATAAATAATGTAAATATCATCACTATTTGGCAGCCATCCTTCATCCCAGCCAACAGACAGCACCACACGGCCAGTTTCATTGGCAAAAAATGTCATGAATAGGTTCAGGAGGGCCACACAGAATGCTGTGTGGGATTTCAGCAGCTACCAGTCACTAACACCCAAGAGGACAGACATGTTATTCGCACGGACTTACAGGATCGTACAGCCATGTCATGTACTGAGTCATCTTCAGGATAATAAGTGTCTGCACAGATAGTGCAACGATGTCTGCAGCACCACAGATTGTCAGCATGGCGACCATTATACTGAAGGCTTCCCTTGATACTGTAGCAGAGACAGGCATGCCTACAATTATGCATTCAACAATGAACGTGGACATACAAGTGATATCACGTCATCTTTTCAGACGAATCCCGATTTTACGTACAGGATCATGATGGCTGTGTTCATGTATGGAGGAACTGAGGAGAACTAACATTGCCTGCTTGTAGTCGTCATCCGGGTCCAGCACATGGAATGATGGTATGGGATGCCATTGAGTACATATTCCGATCAGCTTTTGTTCACATCGTTGGTAATCTAGACAGCCGCCGTTATATTTCTGCTGTGTTAAGGCCTGTGGCTGTGCCCTATTTTTGAGGCCTCATCCACACTACCTTTCAAACAGGACAATGCACAACTGCATGTTGCTCATGCTGTCCTGACTTTTCTCGATACAGAGGGTGTTCGACTGTTTCCCTGGCAAACACATTCTCCAAATATCTCACCAACTGAAAACATCTGACCAATGGATTGCCGAGAGATTGGTATGCCACCACTCACCAGCCAGTATGATAGATGAATTCTGAAGCATATAGTTGAAGCCACATGGACTGTTGTAGGCGTACCCGTCATCCAAACTCTGACTTGATGCTCAGTCAGATTAGAGCTGTTATTGCTGCTGGAGATGGCTTCTCCGAATACCGATTTCTGCAGCTGCGTACCTCAAAATTACTGGCAACCTTAATCATTTCTTTTTTTACTTTCATTATACTATATGTGTGCTATAAATATGACCAGTAGTGTACTTTGATTTGAGATAAGCAGAAAACAGATGCTTTCAATTACAAATAGGATTTCTGTCATCTTTATTGGTTAACTAAACAAAGGTTGGCCAGGTTTTAATGACATAAGGACTAGTGACGAAAAATTGCGAGGTGTTTTAGTCAATTGTCTCGATTATTTGAACATCTGGAAACCTCTCGATGGGTTTTAAACTTAACTCAATGCATCGTGTCACTATGTGTGATGGAACTAGTTCTCGATTCGTTGGCTTGTTATTGGAAACTCAGTAGGGAAAAAAATTTCAAACCATAGCCTTTTTAAATAAGGATTGCAGCATTTTAATGAAAACACAATAACAATTATGCAAATGGTGTTTTTTACATAAACATGAATAGACAGATTCAAGTCGATTCACTTTAGCAATCGAGTTATCTGTGTTTGTTTAACGTCACCTTTCCTTCCAGCGGTAACTATGGGCAGCTGGTTGACTCACTTCATTTTGATTCAATTCACTCGCTGTTAGAAATGGCTTGATTCTTCCGATGTAAAAACATCTCCTAATTGCATATCGCTCATTAGCTAGCAAGCAGTCACCATTCCTTCAGGTCAAAACCATACCCTGCTGGCTGATTCTGTTTGCTTCTTTCACTT
The DNA here is from genome assembly GCA_006491805.2 of Dysdera silvatica. Taxonomy (NCBI): domain Eukaryota; kingdom Metazoa; phylum Arthropoda; class Arachnida; order Araneae; family Dysderidae; genus Dysdera; species Dysdera silvatica. The sequence continues at coordinate 7,354 of QLNU02014691.1, read as the reverse complement.
TAGCAATGACTGGATTCTTCCAATCATAAAAACATCTCATAATCACACTTTGCTACTAGCGAGCAGTCACCGCTCCTTCCGGTGAAAATCGGCTGCTAGCTGACTCATTTTGCTTCGGTTATTCCACTGTTAACAATAACTCGATTTTTTTCCATCACAAAATCATTTCGCTAGTATGAAACTACCTCATATAAAATTAACAGTTAATCAGTCCTATGACAAGTCTTCATGTTCAACAAGATCAGATTATACATGCATAAAAAGTTTATGGAAATTTGACTACCATTTCTATTTACTTATATATTATATTTGGCCAGTGTTTGTTTTAAATCATAAAATGTAATTGCATAGGCATACGCAGAAAATTCATAAGGGAGTTATAGGCTCAATGAGGGAGGGTTACAGAGCTACAACTCACATATTCCTATGTTAAATATACAAAATTTCATTGCAATGGGGGGTTACAACCCCCATCAACACCCCCTGCGTACGCCAATGCATCGTTATCAGCCATGTTTTTGAATATAAATACTATATTGTGTACTATGTTTTCCAGGCATTTCTTACGACAAAAATAGTTTAAATATTTTTATAAATAATTTTAAAACTAAATGCAGCTTAAAATACCAGAGAGTCCATTTTTAAATCACTCAATGCGATGTAGTATGTCATATTTTACATAATTTTCTATGATTTTCATATAAAATTAGCATGGAGGTAGAGGATAATTTTTAGTTATCACATTTCATACAATGAATTAAAAAAAAAAGTTCATGTGTATTTACAAAAACAAAAAATAAATACTCATATAAATAGAATAAGCGCATGTCATTTGGATTTTGTTAAATCAGAGTTCTACTGTATAGGCTATCTAAAACTTATATAACGATTCTATAAACGCATACTATAATCCTTTTGCCTAGATATTAGAAAGTGTTGTTAGATCTATCTACTCACTAAATCAACAGCAATGCAATGTGCTGGGAAGCCTGGAGCAGCATTTCAGCAATATTCAAGGGTATATGAAGTGTGGTTGGGCAGCTGACTAACGATTACTATCAAACATCTCAATTGTTAAATTCATCGATGACTCAATTGACTCATTTGTAAATCTGAGTTAATGGCAATCGTTTCGATTGTAAGGACATTTCTAAATCGTGCGTCATGAGCAAAGACAAAGGGGGGTCATTCTATGCCAGACATGGTGAGGCTGTACATATGGTTTCAATTTTGTGTTTTGAAGTTATTTATAAAATAATTCGAAACTGAAATGATACTCTGTAGTCTGTCGATCGCAACACAAATATTGAAGCTTACCATGATTTTAAAAAAAAAACTTAAGTATTTACGATCAGGAACATTGCGAAGAGGCCAGGCTAGAATCCATGGTCACAACTGAAGCGGCGAATTCTACACATACAATTCCGGTGAATTTAACTGATTTAAGAAAGTCACCAAACAAAGCCTGACATCCATTAACACTGAATAGTTTTAAAAATTCTTGAAATGGTGCATTGTAGCCATTTGTGAAACCTTGAATGTGGTGAGCACAAACAGTAAATTCACTGTAGTGCCCGAATGGCTAATTTTTGGAAAAAAAAACTCACTGAACAAAAAACGTTTATTTTGATGTTCTTCACCTGTTACACATACTTGGCAGTTCCCAACTCTTTTCCAGTGTGTTAAAAAAGGCAGTTTTAGGCTTATTTTCACTAAACAGTAACACAGATCAAAATCAGGAAACGGAATTCCAGATTTCTTCGTCTCTGCTGTATTATTAGCTCATTTACTTAAATTATGTATCAAAAATTGTATTTAATTCATGTAATTGGCTACGTAGCAACGACATGATCGTAAACAGTAGTTACGCTCTACAGCCAAACCGGCCCCCTTGCGGACACGGGGATATGGGCAAATATGCCTTATTTGGTGTCTCTAACAGCCCCTAGAAGTTTGTCCAATGAATTCAGAAACATCTATATACGAGGTGTTTTCAAAAAGAAACCAAACTTTTGCTGTAACATCTTTATTGCTCATTGTACAACATTTTAAACACTGTCCCCCTCGAAGTAGTCCCCTCTACTGGCAATACACCGTTCCCAATATTTCTTCCATTTTTGGAAAGTCTCCTGGAACGCACTTTCTGGGATGGCATGCAGGTCTCTTGTCACATTGTCCTGAATCTCCACTATGGTTTGGAAACAACATCCTTTCAACATGGTTTTTTGGGAAACAGGAAAAAGTCTGCTGGGGCTAGGTCCGGATAATACAGTGGATGGGGCACAACGAGACTGAGGTATTTCGCTAGATAGCTGCAGATAAGGAATGATGCATGAGCCGGCGCATTGTCATGATGCAACATCCAAGTCTGGTTTTCCCACAATTCAGGCTTCTTCCTGCACACAACATCCCTAAAGCGTGCTAGAATTCCCTGGTAGATTTCCTTGTTTACCATCTGACCACATGGTACAAATTCTTGATGGACAATGCCTTTGCAGTCAAAAAACACAACCAACATCACCTTAATCTTTGACCGACTCATGCATGCTTTTTTTGGACAAGGAGATCCTTTGCCCACCCACTGTGACAACTGCACCTTCGTTTCAATATCATAGCCATAAACCCTGTTATGATGTTTTTAAGGAAGTCTTCATTGGCAGTGGCAAGCAATTCCTGGCTGATTTCAACACAGGTCTGTTTCTGATCATAAGTCAACAAACGTGGCACGAATTTTGAACTGACATGACGCATCTCAAGTTTGTCACTCAAAATTTGATGGCATGATCCTACGTTGATGCCCACTTCATCAGCAAATTCTCAAACAGTTAAACGACGATTTCCACGAATCACAACACGAACTCTCTCGACATGGTCATCATCTGTTGATGTGGAAGGTCGTCCAGGCTTGGGATCATCACCGACAGACATTCTGCCATGTTTTAAATGCTTAAACCACTCATAGCACTGTATGCGACTCATACAGTCCTCCCCGTATGCTTGGCTAAGCAATTGAAATGTCTCTGTAAAAGTTTTGCCAAGTTTGTAGCAAAATTTCACACATACACGTTATTCTTCAAGCTCTTTCATTGTCACTTCGGCACTAATCCAATGAACAGCTTGTGCATGTGCTCACTTCAGCGGCTGTAGCTTACCAACTAACGGTCAGAGCGAAATGCAGTAAATGGCAGCTTGTTGTCTAAACCTATTGCTAGGTGCACTCAGTAGCCGCAGCGTGTTCCCTCTGCTGATTGGCGCGCTATTTCAAAAGTTTGGTTTCTTTTTGAACAAACCTTGTATATATACAAACACACACACACCACCACAAGAATTGAAGATGTGCATTTCAAATTTACTTACAACTTTTTCTCACCTTATTAAAATCAACAGAATGAAAAACTTTTTCAAATCTTTTGAAATATCGAAGAAATTCATCATCAGATGCAATTTCACCTTCATCCAAAATATCACCCATAAATATGATTACATCAGGATTCACATAGTCATGTGCTACATGGAATGTTTTTGAAATAAACCTAGACAGAAAGATTCTGTATTATTCAAAATCTGTAACATTTGGCAAAATAATAAAACATGGCTAATCAGTTTCAAATATTATCCATGGTGTCCCCCGCCCCAGACTTAGAGGAGTCCCAAGGCCCTAGGAAGTTAGCGAAGTCGGGCCACACTTTTTTGCAATATTAAAAAACTTTTATTTTTTGTTTATTTAACATATTGACTTCACTATAGTCTATAGACTGCATAATTTATCATCTGGCATGAACTTCAAAAATCTTTGAGGGGGGACAGGTCATTTATAAATTTTTGTTAAGATGGTTGGGAAAAAAAAGTATAAATTTTTGTTAAGATGGTTAATAAAAAAAAGGGGGGGCGGGAGAGAATGGCTTTGGCCCCCTGGGAGAATGGGGACTTAGGCAGAAGTGTGGTGCTGGGTGTCCCAAATGTAACACAACACGGATATTATAATCATTTTATATAACATGTGAAATACATTAAAATCAAACAAACAATTGTCAGTTGGAATAGGTTAATATTTCATTCGTTAAATGGTTAAAAATTAAGCTATTATAATATGGTGCACTGTTAAATGTTTTATCGTTGTCTGCATATTTTTAGATGAAATATTCCCAAGAAAACAAATCAAACAGAGAACACCTCTGGAATGTCCTTTGAAGTCCCCAGGCATCAAGCTTTGGGATTTCTTTTTTGTATGATTATCTAAAATTTGTAGTAATTAGTAATCATCTGAGAACCTCGATCTTAAAATTGCCATTACATATGGGTATCAAAACATTGATAGAATAACAATTACTAAACAAAAATCATGGTGCCATTTGAACTGATTTCCTCCCCCCCCCCTTTCACATATTTTATTTTACTGTTTAGTTTGTTCCATATTTCCTTGTCTTCCTTCCCCTTTAAAAGTGCAGATTTGTCTTTGATTTTCAAATTCTATTTTACAAAATTATTCTTACATCAAAACCATATCTAGTGAGGGTGAGAAAAATATTTTACATATTATATTTATACAAATATTTTATGTAATATTAGTAAAGTAATAAGAATTTGTTCTATTGCACAAGGACAGCAAAAGTCATGCTGCGCTGAAAGCTACAGTATTTCGAAAAAAATCTGAACCTCTTAAAGCCTAGGGAACCAACCCCTGGACTACATTAATTGGAATTCTGCTACAACTAAAATCTTTTCACAATGAAACATTTTACTGAATCTACTGTATAATCATTGTTTATTTTTCAGATATAATTTCAAAGAATAAATTCATTTGTAAGGTATTACTACCCTTCTCAGAGCCAGCACAATTGCCAAATAATGGTCAACACATCAAACCACCGGGGCGAGTTTTTTCATGCGAGACTTTTTATTAGTAATAAATCTTACACCCACATTTAGAGCTCATACTAGAGCTTTTTTTGGTATAGGAGAAAAAGAGACACCATCCCCATCCTGGATTCAAACTAGAGTCCCTACGTTGAGACGGAGTGTCTTGACCATTAGACAAACAAGGACATAGAACAACGCTCTCTATCTCTATATATAAGGATGTAAGATATTATTACCCTTCTCAGAGGTCACACAATTGCCAAATAATGGTTAACACACAAAGCCACTGGGGTTCTAGTATGAGTTTTAAAAGTGGGTGTCAAATTTATTTGTAATAAAAAATCCCCTATGAGAAACTCACAAAACACTTGCCCCAGTGGCTTTGTGTGTTGACCAATATTTGGCAATTGTGCTAGCCCTGAGAAGCCTAATAATATCTTACATCCTTATATACAAAGAAAGAGAGTGTTGTTCCACATTCTTCTTTGTCTAGTGGTCAAAACACTCCGGGCTAAACGGAGGGACCCTGGTTCGAATCCAGGATGGGATGGCATCTCTTTTTCTTCTATATATAAAAAAAGCTCTATTATGAGCTTTAAATGTGGGTGTCAAATTTATTAGCAATAATAAGTTCATTAGTAATAAATAGAATTTGTTTATGAATAGAGGGAGGGGGTGAGAGGGTATTAACATTTTAATCAATTTTGTTCAGGGTTGGCAAGTTTTTGACGTGTGACAATTTTATCCATGGTTTAAACCGTCACGTCAAAAATCCAAAATTTAATGATTATAATACAATATCTTGCATCATTCAAATGTGTATAAACTAAACAAAGACAACTCAAAGGAAATCACTCCAAAAAAATTAATTTCCACTTTATTTTGCCATTTGAAATATCTATACAAAAACTACTCTAAATGCATGCTGTATCAAAAACTGCTGCAAACATTCAATGACTATATTAAAAACACATTGCATTTTGTTAAATTTATGAAATATTACAAAATATAAGATTACAATCTGTACAACCAGTGCAAAGGCTTGGTACTACAGATAAATCCGGTAACTGTTGTACTAGATCCCCTTGAAACAGACATAACAGTGATAGCTGATGCATGTCATATATGGCTGAGTCTTATGACAGGAAACTCTCTACAACCTCATACCACAATTGTGAAAAAATGACTGGAACAGGCTTTGGGGTCAATACATTTCTTGATTTAACTTGTGCGACAAGGTTAAGTTGTTACACCACACCTTATTGCTTTAAGTTTAATGCTGACTTCATAATTTAGCTGGTTATATCTTCAACATGTGAGAAATCATATATTACGTCTCGATGTAGGTACATTCGAGGAAAGAAATGAGTAACAGAATAAAGGTTGTAAGATATTATTACCCTTCTCACGGATAGCATACTTGCCAAATAATGGTCAACACACAAAGCCACCGGGGCGAGTTTTTTGTGAGTTTTTCATGAGGGATTTTTTTATTACTAATAAATTTGACACCCACGTTTAAAGCTTATGTTAGAGGTGGTTTGTTTGTTTTTTGTATAGGAGAAAAAGAGACGCCGTCGCCATCCTGGAGTCGAACCAGGGTCCCTCCGTTGAGCCAGAAATGTCTTGACCGCTAGACGAATGAGGACAAGAACAACGCTCTCTTTCTCCATACATAAGGATGTAAGATATTATTACCCCTATCAGGGCTAGCACAATTGCTAAACAATGATCAACACACAAAGCCACCAGGAAAATAATAAAGATTATTATTTTATTAGTGGCCCTGTATGAAGTATTGCCTTTTGGATAGACGGGTAAGTCCAAACAGACGTCACTGCCATATCAAACCAGGGAGAAATGTTGTTTGGCATCAATTCTGCTATCATGGTTCTGGAAATGTCAAATTCACTAGCAACCCTTTCTATCCTCATACCAAAGGTTGGGATACATGAAGGACGAGCATCAAAAAGTGAAATGAAACAAGGTTGATGAAGTGATGACGATGCAGGATGATCTTTTAGTGATAGAATTTTAAGGTAATAGTTGAGAGACAAACGTTGGGAGATGTAAAAAATGAAATGTTAGAGAGCAGTCAAAGATAACTCCAAGGAATTTTGTCTCCTGCACTACTCTAATACCATCACTTCCCATTTGAAGCTGCGGGTCTAAATGTAAGCCACATTTTTTACAAAAGTGTAAAAAACAGTTTTTTGCACTGAGGAATTAAATTTAGCTGTCCATTCCATTATTTTGTTTAGGGCCAACTGAAGTTGTCTCTCAACAAGGTTCATATTGCCTGCTCTGCAATATGAACCTTGTTGAGAGACATGGTTCATATTGCCTGCTGTGCAAAGAATTTGCAGGTCATCAATGTATAAAGAACTTTTTACAGTAGTGGGGAGGTCCTTAACCACACCACTGAGTCTTAGGATGAAAAGAATAGGGCTTAAAACACAGCCCTGGGGAACACCTTGTTCCTGCGGGACAGTAT
>QLNU02014690.1:11126-31083 GCA_006491805.2 Dysdera silvatica | reverse complement strand
CTAGAGATTTCCGCGTTTTTAATCTGCTGAAGAAGTTCCTGGCAGGACAGCGATTCACGTACAACGATGAAGCCAAGACAGCAGTCCGACGGTGGTTCCACAGTCAGCCGGACGAATTCTACCACAGGGGCATCTCAAATTTAGTGATGCGATGGGACAAATGTCTGAACCAGTGTGGGGATTATGTGGAAAAATAGTGTAAGATACGTAGAATAGTATGTATATTTGTAATTACCTGTATGTACCTTATTTTGGCTAATAAAAAATAGGGGCAAAGACTTTCTGATTCGCCCTCGTATATAAAGTAAATAGAACATATATTTTTTGTTTCTACACAAATGAAACACATTTACAGGGTTGCCAACCTTATCTGAGCAGCTTCAGCAGCATTCTCATAAAATTTCAGGAGTTTTGAGATTGCTTCAGGAGTAACACGAGAATAAGGGTAAAAATGAAAGATTGGAGTGTTTTTGTTTACAAACAGTCACATAAAACCCCCTATTATAAGAAAATATTTTAGTATATATATAAAGGATTTAATAATGCATGTATAAATGAAAAGGATTTTTCTAACATTATAGAAACAAAAATCTAATACACAATTACCCCTGCCCCCAAAAAAATATATATAAATGGATTAGAAATTTTTCCAATGAGTTTGTGTGGAATAATTTTAGAAAAATAAAAGGTACATTGCTCTGAATACACACAAATAAAAAACTGCATGTCCAGATATTCAATTAACAATAGGATAGAGAAAGGCCTAAGATATGCACTCATTCCCCAAAAAAATGCAGGCTATTATATTATTAAATTTTTAATGAATTTTAATAGCAATGCAGAACAATAAAAAGAAAATATATGATTTCTATTTACATCATTACTTATGGCAAAAAATAATTTTAAGAAAACCCTTTGAGCAGATTCATTTTTCATCAAGAGATGAATAAGTTGCCTTTTTTGCAACTCATCTGCTGAAAAAATAGTGTCATAACACATATTTCCATCTGCTTTACATTTCACTATAATTAAAGCCTCTAACGTTTGATGTCCTAAGTTGCATCTGTTATCAGATTTTTTGACACAACACTAAACACTCTTTCACATGCAGCATTACTGTGTGGAATTAAAAGAATATTAAGCATGAGATCAGATAATGACTTATACTTTATAGACCCATTATGATCTTTACTGTCCTGTATCTTGAACCATGCAATATCTGGTCTATCACAGTTGATTATCTCTTCTGTTAAAGAGTCCACTTGAAATTTGGCAAATTCAGCTTCAATTATATCACTTGTCTCAGAGTAATAGTTAAACAACTATAGAAAGAACTGTAGAGATGAGAGCTTTCCAAATTCTCTTGACTTGACATCAGCTATTTCAGCATGTTTAAATAGATTTTCATGGAATGGAAATTTCTTTACAATATATATACAAAGTCTCTTAAAATAGTTTCATACATTGCTATAAAACTCATTTTTTACATTCTTTGTTACTTTTTCACTATTTAACAACTGTCGAGTTCTACAGCCGATGACTACATCTTCATCTGACTTCTGAAGTTGCTTATTCGAAAAATCGATGTCATAAATGCTTTCAACAGATGCAAAAGGTATAGGCTTAACAAACATAGATAATATTTCTTTATATAAGTTATCGATTTTGTGCAAAAAGATGTGTACCATCGGAGCATCAGTTTGCATCAATAAATTAACTTCATTAAAAATAGGCATTGTGCACTGAAAGAACAGAAGATACAACTTTGTTATTGGGGATTCAAACTGTTCTTTCATTTGTAAAAAAACTAGAAGAACTTCCTTTTTCTTCTTCACAGAAGAACTTTTTATGGGCATCCCACTGCTCTAAGAAACGGATGATGACACTTCCCATTGACAGCGACCGTGTTGATCCATATTTTGTTATTTTATGTTCCTGAACTTCACACATTTGTTGACAAATTTTTGAAAGCTGAAGCCTTTTATAGCTTTTTTTTGTTGAGATAATAATATACATTTACTAAAAAAGCTTCAACATCACAGTTCATTAATTCATGTGCAGCATGTTGCACAGCTAAATGCTGAAGATGGTAAGTACAATCATGCACAAACACATTACTATTTATACGTTTAATAAAAGAACTAACTCCTTTGTGTTGTCCAAGCATAACTGACACATTATCTGCACAAAATGCTATACAATTTTGCCATGATAATTTATGCTTTGTTAACTCACTGTCTAAAAGTTTAAAAATATTCTCACCAGTTGAGTCACTTTCCAAATGTAGCAATGTTAAAACACACGTTATGAATTTATTCATCTTGCGATCGCAATATGTGACGACCATTGGATACATTTTATTCGAAGAAATCGCGTTACTACCATCGGTAACCAATATAAACTTACTTTCTTTTAAAATTGCTACTAATTCCTCTTGAGTCGTTTGCACAAAACTTTTCACAACTGCGGTAGTCTTTGTGCGCGCACAAGCATATTTCTTCGCAATCTCGGAATCTGGGGACATCACCTTGAAAAGACAACTAGCATGATCCGATATTGATAGGACACAGTTATGCTCAATCAAAAACTTCGTAAACAATGTTTTCGCTTTAACAACATCCATGGCTGAAGTCGATTTTGAAAGTGTTTCTGTCAATTTATGGTTCAAAATTTTCATTTTCGAATTAGCCATGAGGCGGGAGCTTTCCACGTGACGATGACAATTTTTTCCACTGTGGGATATGGAAAAATCAACATTGCACACTGAGCAAAAAGCATGATTTTCCGACTTTTTTTAATGTTTTAAGATGGGCCATATCCTTTCATATTCTGTTTTAAAATATTGCGAATGAGTTCTTTTATGTTCCATTGTCGGTTTCACAGCACGATAGAAAGCACAAAAGCCGATTGCACTGGTCGCTTGACTTTCTGGTTGTCATTAATTTCTGGAAATTGTGTCGCTCCACTAGCGCTGCATTCTCATTCGCTGAAATGCATTGTATGTCACAGACACGTCACAGCACAGTTACTTGGCATTGAAAGCAGGTGGAAAAAAAAGACATCCTCGAAAGAGGGGGAAAATACCACAATCCTGATAGAAGAAATTCGGGAAAATTTAATCATGAAGTGAAGATTTTTTCCCTTTCCACAGGGGAAAATTTTTCCTTGTAGAGAAAAATTCCCTTTCTCTGCATCGACACGGTTTCCGGAGTGAAAGATGCACAGCGCAGAGTTGCGGATTTTCAAGGTTTTAGCAGAGAAACTCCGGAGCAGTTGGCAACTCTGCATTTATTCATTTATAAAATTTTTGTGTTTTACAGCATAAGAACAGTAAAGGTCATGCTGCGCCAGGACCTGCATAGTTTTCCAAGGAATCCAAATCTCTTAAAGGCTAGGGAACCAATCCCCAGACTACAGTGAATAGTTGATCGATAAGTATTCTCTTTTGGAATCATTGGGAATCAAACACAGGTTTACGGCACGCTGAGCAAAACCACTACCACTGCAGGGCCTTCATTTAAAGAAATCAGCAATTTTGTTATAAATAAATGAATGAGTGATGCACTGTGTAATGATACACACTGAAGAGCCAAAACAGTACGAGCACCCCCATCATGTGTGTGAATGGGATCGCCTGGATGACCTGGAAGGCACATAAATATGTAGGAAGTATATTTAGCAGCTGCAAGTGACTCTGAGGCATAATTCTCTCGATTATGTTTGTGTGTGATGGGTAAGGCTGCTGATACAGGCTGTTTTAGAAGAATTATCTAACTTTGAAATGACATGACTCTGAAACAGTGATAGATAGAAGGATGAAATAAGTGATATATTGAATAAGCGAGCCATAGACGTCAAACACACAGGTTTTTAAAATTGGTTACACCATCTGCCAATAAGTGATGCTGCAGTCGGGCGCATATTCTAAATACTGTTCAGAAGCACAGATCATTCAGTCTGTTATCTGTCTTGCTGCCGAAATGTAACAGGAGGTTTAGTATAGCGAAGGAGGTGGAAAGAAATCTTGATGAAGTTACGTATTCGTTGTACTGGAATATTACCGATTAGATTACAATCCGATGATGACAAGCACAGTTTTCAATGGAGAGATTTAATATTGCAAAAGGTTCTAATCCGAGAACAATTCGAAATTTGTTCATCAAGTTTGAATAGATAGGCAGCATTGTGGACAATTTAGTTGGAAATGTGAGACGCAACTGGTCGGCCATAACACCGGAAAAAATAAAGGTATGTGAAGAGGTTAAACGTAGTCCTCGGAAATCCATCTGAAGAGAAGTTGCCGAGACTAGATTATCAGCATCCACTATGTACAGAATTATGCGAAACACTCTGCACCTGTATCCATATAAAATTCAATGTCATTAGGCAATCAAGGCTACAGCTGTGCGACAAAGGGTACACATCACAAATGAGATGCTCCAGATAATTGATGAGAGTCAAATTGATGTTGGCTGCATATGGTTCACAGATGAGGAACATTTTCACTTGGATGGACTTGTTAATAAACAAAACTGGCGATTTTGAGACACTGAAAACCCTCATGTATGTATTGCATGACCACCAAATTCTTAAGAACTAAACGTCTGAGCTGCAGTATCCAGTAAAGGCATCATAAGACCTTTTTGAACATGAAGGAAACGATTAATTTGTCATAGTACATTGACATTTTGTGACAATTTGTCGCTACACTTCAAGCATTGCAGGATGGACTAAACATTTCTTGATTCATGTAAGATGGAACCTAACCACATAGCACTTCTGCAGTTTTCACATCCCTTAATTAATACTTCAGCGAGAGAGTGACTGTTCAGAACAACTTCCTTTCATGGCCTGACCACTCATTTCATATTTCGTCCTTCTATCTATCACTGTTTTAGTTATGTCATTTCAAAGTTAGATAGTTGTTTCTGAAACACCCTGTATAAGCGAGTTTGATAAAGGGCAGGTTGTAATGACCAGATGGCTCAAAAGGAGTATCTCAGAAACTACACGTCTCATCAGATGTGCGTGAGCTGCCATTGTTAGGCGTATGCAAAGTGGATGAATGCTGACAAAACCAGTAGTAGATGGCAAGGTGTTAGACATCCACAAGTCATCAACAAAACTGAACTTAATAATTTTGACACCCATGTTTGAACTCCGTTACAACTTTTTTGGTATAGAAGAAAAAGGGGTATCGTCCCTAACATAGGTGTAACTTGGAGGTTAAATATAGCATAAAAAAAAAAATTGTATGGGGAAAAAGTACGATTTCATCACCTCTTTCCTACAAAAAATTGGGGGCTTGCCCCTGACAGATTACGCTTATGGTTAACAACCTAGATTCAAACTAGGGTCTCTCTGTTGAGCATCTTATATTAATTACATATTTATGTATATTATAGATATATTACTGTGAAAGACCGAAATCTGGTAAATGTCGACATTCTCCGGTGAATGTCAGCATTCACACAATCGCTTAGTGCATGTCCAAAATATTTGCTAAACATCATTATTTCTGACTTACACCGGCAAATGTCGACATTCAGCAGGCACTGATGATGAACGCTGAATAAAAGTATTTTTGTTACATTAAGATGAAAATGCAACTTTTTAAATCATACTGTATTATTAAAACATATTATGATATATGTCAAAATAGGAGAAAACTTAAGTAACAGCACATGTAAATAAACTGTTGTACCTAATACGAACAATGCATTTTAAATGAGAAAAGAAAATAATACCAATAATAAACTTACCTAATTACGTGATGAACGTTATAGAATCATATTTATTGTAACAACTGTTACGACACTTTAAATTGAACAAGAGTCCCTTGCTTTTACAGCTGCATTTAATCATGGAACACTTCCTTTTGCTATTACAGGATGTATATATAGCCTTGTCCTCCACTTAGTTGAATACTCAAATTAGTTGCAGCTGCTTCTTTCAGCGACATTTCTTGTGAAGAAATTTCATCGATGGAAAGTAACTTTTCTTTACAAATTACGGACTGATTATATGTATGAAGCTGCTTGAAGGTACCATTTTTGTTTGATAATTTATAAAGGCCGGAGTCTTCTATTCCAACAACAACCAACAATACATTTCAGGCATCTGTACAACTACAGTCGACATCAGGGACTCGTATTCGTATGGCATCACCAACTTTAGCAGGAGAAAAAATTTTTTTTGAGGCTTGTAACGTTTTCATTGCTTGCAGTAGAAGATTCTCTTTCACCGCTGCTCTTTTCATAGAAATAAACTTGTGTTATTCAGTAAAGGCTTGACATGAAGATGTGGTAGGTTGAAGCTCCTCTTCAATATTTTCCTTTGGAATATGGTTTTCGATATGGTCACTGCTCAAATTTTCTTCAAAAGTATTAACAATTTCTTCAAGCGGTTCTTCGGTTTCGATATTTGCGATTTGCTCGCCAGGCAAAGCTGACGATGCTATACCTCGTTTTGGTTTAATGCCAAACAGGATTTCATGAGGACTTTGGCACATTCCTTCGTGGTATGTTGTGTTCTTGACAAATTGAATGAAGGGCAAACCATCTGACCATTTATTTGTATAGTTATCCTTTACCCACACAGTTAATATAATCTGTATATCCTGATTGGCCCTTTCAACTGAGCCTAGTGTTTGACTATGACGAGGCTTTCAATGAACTATCAACATATAACAGGCTCTAATATATATAACAGCCTCTCTGTCCGTCTTTGAGCCTTCTCGTTTCGACCCTCACCAGAGCTTACCTGTGCCTGCCGACATACACTGGCGATGGTTCGAATGCATAAGAATATAACCAAATATTCGGTCTTTCACCGACATATTTGGTATGTGTCGACATTCAGCAAACAATGTCGACATTCTCTAATTTCGGTCTTTCGTGGTGACGGTTATAAAGTTAACAACCATTAGTAGAATATTGCAATGTGTGTAGCCATGTTGAAATATAAAAGCGTTGGAAACATTTGGTATGAAATTCCTTATAAAAATAATTGCAACTAAAAATAGTTGTGGCGACCCCTAAGAAACCTGTTCGCGACCCCCAGGTTGGGAACCACTGTGCTAGGTCATCGAAGACAAAAATGAAGCTTGTTTTCTCTGTATTTAAGGTTGTACGATATTAGGCAATTGTGTTAGCACTGCGAAGGGTAATAGTATCATACAACATTAACAAAACTGGTCATAGGAGGCTGTTCAGCTAGGTGAAGCAAAATTGGTGACAGCCAGCAGCTCAACTGACAGCCAACTAAAATGAAGGTGCAAATAGAAGTGTTTCGGAGCACACAGCACAACAGAATCTGTTTCATATGGGGCTCTGTAACAGACGGCCTTCACATGTGCCACTGTTAACCAACTGTCATCACCATTTACGCCTACAGTAAGCCTGGGAACATCGTGACCGGATAATGGAACAGAGTTGCCTGATAGGGTAAATCACATTAATGGCCATATCAGAGTATGCTGTCTTCCAGACGAACAGTTCCTCAACATAACCGTCGAGGAGGGTCACAAACAGGCTGATGGTGGCAGCATTATGGTTTGAGAGATGTTCTCACGTGGGCGTCTTTGCAACCATTGGTCATAATAGAACACATCATGAAATCTGTTGACCAGAGTATGCCAATTTAAATCAACTTGATTTAAATCACTTGATTTTTTACAAAAATCATTGACTAAAATCAAAAATCTATTTTTATCAAATTTTTTTATCACAGTTTATGTTCTAAATCAAAACAATCTGTAACAGGAAACAGGTTATTTAAATCAAATAAGCAAAAGAGAAGAAAGAAAAATGTACTCAGTACACCCTAAGAATGTTGTTTCTTTTTTCAACTAAAATTCTCTGCTTCTTTTTGTGTACGTATGAAGACAATCACTAAAGTGATAACACTATTCATTGAGATAACAATGACAGCTCACAAACAAGTATTTCACTCTTTGGTCATTAACCAATAGGTGATACTCATAAACCCGATTTTCAAGTATTTGATTATGTAAACTTCAAATTGCTACTGAATAGTTGACGTCTGAGAAAAGCAAAGGCTTAGTGCTATACAAAATGCAACTACAAGTTCATACTCATTTTCTAACTCTAAAATGCATAACAACAGATATTTCAACACTGGCATAAGGCAGGGTTCGAAATTAGTGGGTGCACTGTGCACATGAAATTTTATCCATGCATGTAAATTTTTAATTTGGGTGCACACAGTGCACCTAATTATTCAAAACTATGTTAACTTTATTATTAAAAAAACAGTAGAGTTAAGAACTTTTTTCCCTTCTTCTTCTAGTAACGGACACTTATTCAGATAAGAGATCTCTGATTTCACCTACAAGGGCACTTAGCATGGAGCAAACAATGAACTTCAACTTCAATCACCTCTTTCTCTGCATCTAAAAATACAATCCCTGTTTTATCCTGCCTATCTGCTATAAACACGCATGGTCAGTTCTGTTAAAAGATTTACAAGACAGTGTTGTTTAGTGGTGGGAGTTTTAGAATAGATCCACTAAAACCTGGCGTTATAGAATAAGTAATACCCAAGTGAAAACAACATCCAATACTAAAATCTGAAAGTACATTTGATTCCGCTTAATTGTGACACATCGGGACTAGGACATTTTGGTCCAATTAAATGGCTACCCCAAATAGACAAATTTCTCATAGAATTAAACAATGAATGTTTTTTCAACATTACATACATAATATACAATACATATAAGAAAATAATACTGATTGCATAAATACTGAACAAAAAAATAATAAATTCAGTTTAAAAGTAAAACTTTAATTTTATCCCGCTCGCAAGTCAAGACCCATGACGCCAATGTACGTCACATGTGTGCCAGGGTTACATTACCACACCAACAGTAAACATTAAGTGATATGTATCGGCATTCCAGTTGTACTGTATATAAAATTACATCATATTAAATTGGTTATACATTTGTTGACTATGTATAACACAATATGTATGTACAAATTAATTGTAATCTTAAATTTTTGTTCCAATTAAGCAGAATGTTGTCCCAGTTAAGTGATGTAAATTACTATTAGTTTCTTAGTTTGGGTTCCGTCCCTTGAAATTTAGCCCAATTAAGCGGCTGCCCTGATAAAGCAGAATTGACTATATCAACAAATATTTTTGTGGTACTATAAATAATGAAAAGAAATGCATAATTTCATCAGTGGCAGATGAAATATCGTATGTAAATGTTACACACGTGCACATAGATTTTATACCAGGGATAGTCAGTCAACCTGGTCCCTACCACCCACTAGTGAGCTATTCAAGCTTTTGTGGTGGGTGGCAGGGGTTTTGTCAGATGCTGAAGCTGATTAACAAACCTTACGAAAATTGCATCAGATATAAAATATTTAGTTTCTCAGCATCAGCCTAAAGAACCTCATTAATAATTAAAGGTAATTTTAATAGACTTTATAGTTTTTATATTTAATTTTCTTTTTCAATTTAAAAAGCTTCTGCACTAATAGGCGTTGTACCGATAGAGATGAAGTATCAAATTTCCTGTGTATTATAAATATACGCAAAGTATAAATAAAAAGATAAATTTAACTACACATGTTTACTAAATCTAAACTCTAGAATCACGTGAACTTTGCAGTTGCCCTAAACTAAGTTAGTGCAGAATCGGTGGGCAGTAAGAAAATTTTACTACGAACAAAGATATGAAAGTGGGCGTTAGGTATAAAGAGTTTGATTAGCCCAGTTTCATGCAGTCAATGAACACTCTAAACAGTGAAGCGAATTTTCAAGACAGTAACGTGAACAGTTCACAATTGCCAACAGCAATCTGTTTTAACAATAAAGTTACTTTGGGTGCCAATACCATTGTAGAAGACGGTCTGTTTAAAAATACATAATTTTCAACAGTCGTGGAAAACAGGAAGAAACTGGATCCTCTGCAAAAACAAAGCTATGTTTTGCAGTATCTCTCAAATATATGACAAAGGGCCGCATGTTAACACATTTCAAGACTGAGGTTGTTACACATTAAGAAAACGAATGGCTCCTCAGGTATATTTTTCAAGAACAGTGACATACGGAATAATTTTATATAATTTTCTCCATATATCTGCATTTGCTTTGTATTTTTTTTTTATTACAAATGAATGTTCAATTATTTTTAAAGTTGCATTTTTTTAGCTGACATGCTTTAATATAATAGCTATACTTACATTTTACTCAATGTGAATGTTGAGGTTTACTTTTTATCCTGTGAGCTACTTGTACACCTAACTAGTATTTAGTGTACCTAAGTCACAAGACTTGAGTGCACTTGTGCACCTAATTTAAAAAGTTAATTTCAACTCCTAGCATAAGATTTAAAAACACAATGTTTCGGATGCTTCCCTTTGTCTAGTGAAAGTAGAATTCTGCCTTCACTTGAGGATTGTTCACTTCGAGATACTTAAAATTTTCAAAAAAAAAAAAAAAAATTTAATACCTCCTACAATGCCAGCTGTATACCATGCAGCTCTAACAAGCAAAGGTCCGCCAAGGAGACATATAGGAGCTACCACAGCACCCATTATTCCACTATGAATGGCCCATGCAACTTGTTTGCTGCCTAACCCTTCACTATAAGGCAAAGATCTAACCAACATGCCACTTCCAATCATAACAGCAAACGTAGCACCAATTGCCTGAAAGATAAATTAATTTTTTTGATACTTTGATTTTAAATACGACAAATTAGAAATTTGGGAAGAAAGAAATTGTGAAATATTCAAAAGTTTCACTGTGAGAGTTACGTTTATAAAATTTTTAAGAATACTTTTAACAGATATCATGGAGGTAGTGAAGGTGTGCAATGTACACTAGTTAGCAAAATTAAAGCAACAATCATGAAATCTCACTAAAAGGAATGCTGTCAAGAAACATTAATAGTACATATTAAGCCTTTTATGTAAATCAGCAAATAATGTCTATGAATGAAGAATGGCATAATAGGTTTGTTTGTCAGAGTTTTACAGGTTAAAAGTCATGCTGCGCCAGGGCCTACAGTTTTCTCTGAGGAAGCCAAGCATCTTATAGCCTAAGGAATCAATCCCCGGAATACAGTGAGCAGTTAGTCGGTAAGCGTTCTCTTCCTTTTTTGGCACCATTGAGAGTTGAATCTGGGATAACAGCATGTTAGGCAAACGTGTTACCAGTGTTCATTCTGGGCTTATTTTGCGGGATGGAGCATTCAGCCCGCCCTTTTATGAAAATATGTGGCGCCCTGCTTGCCCTCGAAAAAAATTTGCAGCCTGACATGCACCTCGTAATTAACCTTTGTGCCCTACTGGAAATTTGCCCTTTTCCCGAAAAACAGTACCAAAAGTATCTCTTTGGTTCTATATGTCTCGTCTGCTGATACACGAGCCCCCATATATAATGAATGATTTTTTTTGGTCCTGTCCAATTTCCTGCACTTATAATGTCATTGAATATAATGAATCCCTGGATATAGCAAACTAAAAGTTCAGTCCCTTGAGGTTCGCTGTAGCAGGGTTCGACTGTAGTTTAAATGCAGTGGTTATTCAAGTCTTGTTTCCTATTGAGAAAAATCCAGAGCACCCTGCCCTTTTCTGATCTTAGAATAAACACTAGCGTTACCACACACTACCACAGGGCCATAGCCTAATAGGAAAATATAAGTGAACTGCTTATAAATAAGCTATTGCAGTCACATACTTGAAAATTTTTAGCCGTAAGCTGTCAAGTACGGTTGTAAAATATCGCTGTGACAGAGTAAGTCTAGATTTGCTGTGGTGTCAGCTATATAGGTTAGAAGTAGAATAATCCAAAACTGAAGTAGCCAGATAATTAAAAATTGTTTCATGATCTGCAACCTCTAAATATGATTTCAAGGCTCAGAATCAAATGCCACCCATTGAGCTCAAAAGGTTATGATCATAATATTAGGTCATTGGTCCCATTCATATGCAAAAAAACAAGGATTTAGGCCAGAATGAGTATTGAGATTGGTGTTGCATGCCTCTCCACATAATTGTGGAAAAAATCAATGAGGTCTAAAGCAGATATACATTGAAAGAACAAGAGGTAGAAGCATGGTGTTGACAAGAATCAGAAAAAACCAGTATGTGCAGTATCTAGTATGATGAGGGCATCCACAGAAATGTCAGGCACCTTGATAAACCATTTGTTTCATACATTATACCTATGCCATTCTCGTATTTCCTGCTCCTTCAATGTGCAGTATACCAAAGAGATGCCAAACACCACAACAATATCCTGGATTCTCAATGCTTACTTTTCTGCATACCTGGCAACATTTCAATTTTGAAAATCTTACAAGTTTTAAGTATTCATGCATTGATGCATGAAATATATACACATACTGAAACCTGCCCAGAACTGAATGTGAGTACTACATTTTAACCTTATTATACACAAATTACTGAGATAAATGTAGATTATATATTAAACGGAAAATAAAATGAGAGGTAACTTCTCAATTTATCGGGGTACACTTATTAGGATACTTAGATATTATAGAGGTACAGGGTTTAAGCTGGTTTTTTTGTTTTTTAGCTAAAATGGAAAAATAAAATTTAAACATCTTTAAATTTCTTTTAGTTTTAAATTTATTTTTCTACTGTAAATACTTGGGATAGTTTTGAAATTTTTGTACTTTAGGAGAATGCTAAACAAAATAGCATAATTAAAATTTTGAATTACAAGTAACATTATTTTGTATACAATTATACAGTCATCTATATAACTGTACAATTTTCCTTGGCTTTGCTATCCACCATAGTTTATAAGCATATTCGAAATCAAACTCATTTTGATTTATTCGTTCATGACGACACAGAGGGTCTTCAAGATTGTTGTATGGCAGCCGGCAACATAAAATTGTACAATATTTTAATTTTCATTGGTTTCGCTTTTTAGCGAAAATGGGATCAAATTTTTTCGCAAAATGTGAAAAAAAAAAAGTATGCAGTTTAAACTCTGTAGGGGTATACATTTCTTTACATAGAATTTACAGACATTTTGGAAATCAAAAATAAAAATTAAAGACCCATCAGCATATGGAAATGGAACGAATTAAGAAGATTATTTATACAACTGACTTCACCCTTATAATACCAATTTTGGAATAAAATGAAAGTACATTAGGATGCATTATACAATTAAGTACAATCTAAAAATTAACATAATTTAGAAATAAATTCGAGAATAAAAAACAATTCTTTAAAAGTGATGAAGTAATTAACATTAAATAAGATAGTATAAAGCAATTAAGATCAATAATTAAAGTTAACAGGTTTCAAATTTATAACCAAATCTAATTATAATTTACTACAGTAGAACTCTGCTTAACTGAACTTTGTTTAACTGAAATCCAGCTTAACAGAAATGGCCTGTTACTTTTTTTAATTATTTTTTAAAGTAGACATCCAGTCAATATTTTTGGAAAAGAGGCTCATATTTGTTTCTTAGAAATTATATATTTTGTCTTTTGCAAAAGACAAATACCAACAGACCAGAACATCTACGCCGTTTACCATATCTCCTGCTCTGACTGTCATCATACCTACACAGGCCAAACTGCAAGAACTAGTGCATAAAGAAAACATGAGAACATTAGGGTCAAACAGCAAAATAACACTCTAACTATTCACATTTATCTTAGCATGTCTTAGAAGAAAAATATGCTCCATGCTGGGATAATACAGAAGTTGTAAATATTCCAAATCTTACAAGAAGACTTCTTAGAAAGCTGAGAATCCTTCTCAAAAGATCACTCCTTAAATACACCTAAATCCATTCCCCCAGAATACCACCAACTCACCCAAAAATGTCTTTAAGCAATTTTTTCATTTATTTTATTCTTCCTCATTCATTACTTAAACTCACCCTCCACCCACTTCTTTCAATAATATTTTTACAATTATTAAAAATTCTTAAAATATTTGCATAAAACAATTACAGTAGAAACTTGATTATTTGGGCCTCAGTCATCCAGATGCGTGGAGCTCAAATTTTTTTTCCTTTTCAAAACAAGCACCACTATGTGGAAGAGGAGAGGGTGGGAGGGAAACGGCACCTATGGTAATGGAAGCCCCTTCTACATGGCCCATGCCGGCTTGGTGGAAGGTTTTTGTTATGCAGTTCAAAATCTTTGAGGCGTCATACATTTTTTTTTTACATACATACAATATGTTTAATGTATATCAATAAAGTCATCATACAATTTTTAAAGATTTTTCAATTTTTCTGATTTTTGCTTTTATTTATTTTTTAATTGTATTCTATTATCTGGATTTTTGCTTATCCGGATGTCCCTGGTTCCAATAATCGCATTTCTATTATACAGTAATATATTTTTACGTCACCAGACAGCATTCAACTATACAATTATAATTTGTTTTTTTCCACCATTTTAACATATAAGTTGCCCTCTTAATAACTGTTATCTGATTTAGAAACAGAAATATTTGGAATAAAGTCTCAAATTTTGACCAGCTGCAGTGTTTTTGTTTTCTCTTTATATGTACATATATATAACAATGATAGGTTGTGCACAAATTGGCGCAGGTTTTCAGAGTCTTGGAATAATGCAATAATAAATAATTTGCAGTGACGACTGGCAGAACAACTGCAGACTCGTGATTGCAATTGAACATCTCGATTTGAAGTTCAAGGACAAATGAATCGTTGATTTGATTGTAAATTTGAATTGATTGTGATTTTTTCAATTGTAAAAGCATTTCACAATTGCCCATCACTATTCATCACAGAAAGAAATCATTAAAAATTATATGTTACACTAACCCCCCCCCAGAAAAATAGTAAATCCAATAAGCAAAAACTATTCAAAAATAAAGTAAACAGTGCTAATTTTACTCAAAACAGAACCTAAATATTTATAACACAATGACAATAACTTGTTAAACTCAAACCAAAAAAATAAAATCTAATTCATTAAACTGCAATACATATTAAAATAAAGAACAATTTTATTTATTAGTACAATAGCATTGTTAATAAGGGACATGTATAGAAGAATTATTCATTCAGACATCGTAAAAAGGACTGATAACACTGCAACAATCCAGTTGCTGCAAAAATCAACCTCAACGTTTACATTTTTTTTAAGTTTTATAAATAACTGAAGTTTATTTTTGTTAAGAAATGTAATCACACTCCTTTGATTGGTTGTAAATCAGTAGCTTTCCCCCCAGGTCCGAGTAGATGTAGGTTTCTTGGATGTTCGCAAGATTAGCAATCTAGAACCTTAGTGCTTGGATCTGATTGGCTCATTGTACAAATTACTTAATTGGTCGATGCTATGACCAACTTCAAATATATATAAACCCATGTGAACATAATAAAGCTGAGTTCAACTTCCGTGTTTGGTTTGGCTTCATTTACTCACTTCTTTATCGTTAACACAGTAGCAGAACGTGGTTCGTTTTATCGTCGGTTGTGAATGTTGAACTCTACAATTTTATTACTCAGGATAGTTGTGTTTTAATTGAGCGATGGCAACCGGAAGTGATTCCTACTGTGTTGTACCGGTCGAAGAACTAATTTTTCTTTATGGCGCCAGAGTGTCGAAGCTGTGTTTTTGGCGAAAGAATTAGATGTGTTTTTGGAAAGCAAAGCCAAAGTTACTATTGAAGCAGATGTAGTTAAAGCAAAGAAGGCATATGCCTTACTGCTGACTTTATTGCATAATAAGATTTTGACATCGCTTCAAGATGAAGATACTGCCTATAAAATATGGAAGAAATTGCAATCAACTTACGAGACCAAAGGTGCAGTTAGTCAGATTCTAAAGCATAAAGGTTTAGCAACTAAAAAAGAAAAGCTGTTATGTATCCATGAGACAGCATATTGAAGAAGTAACTTAATTGGTGAGTGACTTACGGCTTTCTGGTGCTGAAGTAAGTGAAATTGATACCATTGTTTATAGTTTACCAGAAGAGTATGAAAACATTAAAGTGGTGCTGGAAAATTAACCAAATGAAAATTTAACGTTAGACTTCATGACGCAAAGGTTAATCGACGCAGAGGCCCTTTCGCATGACTTTAAAATGGAAAACCGCCCAGCTAAATCCTCCATGTATAATGCAGCGTTCTCACCAGCTCGTAAAGAATTTTTCTGTAATATTTGCAAAAGGAAAGGCCATATTTCTAAATTCATATGTTGATGTAAAAAGTAAAAGATGTAAAAATGTAAAAAGAAAAATATTTGTTACTATTGTGGAAAACCTGGTCATTACAAACATGACTGTAAATTCATCAAAGCTTGTACAAATACTGTGGAAAAACAAGCGTCTTCGGCAATGACTTTCGTGGTCGGTGATATAAATTTATCATAGATCCTGGTGCGACTTCACACATGTGTTCTCATAAGGAATGGCTTGCATCATTTAAGCCAAGGTCCGGTATTATTAAATGTTCTGCAAAGTCCACAACGTTTGATGTGAAAGGCATTGGTAATATTTGTGGCAAGGTATCTACTGGCAAGGAAATGATTTTGAAAGACATACTTTTCATGCCAAATCTTAGTGGTCAATTCATTTCTGTGAAAAATATCAAAAGTGCAGGTCATGGAGTGATTTCTAAAAACGAAAAAGTGTTCATCGAAATGAAGACTGGCAGTGTACTTTTTTGGTCATTGTGATGATTCCGGACAATATGTAAGTGACTTTATACCCAATTCGGAAATTGCTCTTTCCACAAGTAAAGATGATTGTGATTTATGGAATCGAAGGCTTGAACATTCATCCAACTAAGCATTAAAGGAATTAAAACTTCCTACATCCTCATCTTTTTGTGATGTGTGTGTTCATTCAAAGCAAAGTTCAGCACCTATGGGAAAGGGTCCAAGAAGAAAAGAAATTAAGCCCATGGTTATGATCCATACAGACGTTTGTGGACCAATAGTTCCTGAAACACATGCAAGTAAGCATTATTTCATGACCATTATTGATGACCATTCACATTTCACTGAAATTCGTTTACTTAAACGAAAAAGTGATGTTGTAAACTGACTTAAGATGGTCTTTAAATCCAATCCTTCAGTTAGTAAAGTAAGGTGTGATAACGCGAAAGAATATGTAATGGGTGAACTTGTCAGATATGCTTCTGATACTGGAATTACTATAGATCCAGCACCCTCTTATACCCTGGCTTTAAATGGAGTAGCTGAACGAGCGAACAGGACACTCTTAGATAAAGGGCGAGATATGATACTTGGGTCTAATTTACCGAAGGGTTTTTGGGGTGATGCAGTTTTGACTGCAGCTAATCTTAAAAATAGAATCCCGAGCAATTCAATTGACAATAGTACCCCTTATTACTTAAAGTATGGAAAAAATCCCAATCTGAAAAATTTACGTGTATTTGGATGTAATGCATACATGCATATACCTCATTCGCGGAGAAACTATATGACAAATCCAAAATAGTAATTTTTGTTGTTTATTCCAAGATGAGATATTGTTTAAGGGATCCCATAACAAATCATATTATGGTGTCTAGAAATGTACGATTTAATGAAGAAAAGAATGTTGGTAATAATAGTAAAAGATACGCTTCTCAGATTCTAGATCCCAGTATAACAGTAACTGAACATGACGATGTTGATCAAATCAATGATAATACCAATCCAGAGCATGAAACTCAAAGAAGGTCCTCTAGAGTAAAAAGACAACCCATTAGATTTCCCGGCCCAGAAGTGCATGAGGCAATGTTTGCATGTCAAGAGGCATTATCTTTTGATGACCTTGCTAATTTATTTGAAGATGAACAACAAAAGTGGAGGGACGCAATGGACGAAGAAATGAAGAGTATGAAAATTAATGACGTCTGGGAACTTGCTGAATTACCAGAAAACAAATGATCAATTTCCTGTAAATGGGTATTGCAACAAAAGAGAGATGGGAAATATAAGGCACATCTCGTAGCTCGAGGTTTTATGCAAAAAGGAATTGACTACAATGATACATTTTTCACCAGTTATTAATATTTCTACATTGCGTTTAGTTTTATTAATTGCACTTAAAGAAAACCTCAATGTGTGTGCATTAGATGTTAAAACTGTTTTTCTAAATGGTGACTTAAACGAACTTATATTTATGGACCAACCTAAGGGATATGATGATAACAGCGGTAAGAAATGTAAACTCAAAAAGAGTTTGAATGGGTTCAAACAATCACCATGTTAATGGTTTGAAAAGTTTCACAATTTTATTAAGAAACTAGGTTTTGATCAGTTAGATAGTGAACCTTGTATTTTTATATGGCATGTAAACACAAGTAAAATTATAATAGCTCTTTACGTTGATGATTTGTTAAGCGCAGGTTCGGACGTTCATGAAGTTAATGTTATTACTGTTGTCCAAAGAATTTGAAATGTCTAAAATTGGAAAAGCTTTAGAGTTTTTAGGTATTCAATTAGAGTTTACCCCAAATAGTTTATTCGTGAATCAAGAGTCTTATATTATAAAGTTGTTGAAAAAGTTTGATATGCTTGATTGTAAAACTTGTACTACTCCCATATAAAGAAAATCTACCCCTGCTGATTTTCAAAAAGGTAAAATTTTTCATGGACCATCATGAACTTGTAGGTTCCTTATTATATATATTTAGCTTATATAACAAGATCTGATATTTTATTTGCTGTCAACTGTTTAAGCCAACTTCATATTCAACTGTTTAAGCCAACTTCATGTTCAACTGCCACTAATCCAGCAGATGTTGCTTGGTATGCTCTAAAAAGAATTTTGAGATATTTGAAAGGGACTATAAAATTCCAAATTGAGTACAAAAAGGATAATTTAAATGATTTTCAATTAACTGTGTACGTTGATGCTGATTGGGGAGCTAATCCAAGTGATAGAAGGTCAGTATCTGGTTATATGATGATGTTGCAACAGAGATGTATTGCATTCTCATCAACAGAAGCAGAAGTTATTGCTTTATGTAAGGCAATTCAGGACCTCTTATGCTTAAAGGATGTAATTTCTGAAATTAAAGATGTTAAAAATATTATTGTTTTTGAGGATAATCAACCATATATTAAGAGTGTTAAAAACAAAAACAACACTGGAAGATTGAAACACATTGATATTAAATTTCATTCATGACATTGTTTACAAAAATGATATAAAAATTGAGTATATTCCCACCCAGTGTTCAAATTGCTGATATGTTAACAAAATCATTGCCTAAAATTAAATTGTGTGAACTTTTAAATGTATGTGGTTTAAAATTCAAGTAAGAGTTGAAATGTTTTTATATTTGTACGTATATATATTTGTTTGACATTTGTATTAATTGTTCTGAAATATCTTTTGTGAATGAAAATATGTACCATTTATATATGCGTATCTTGATTGTATTAATGTGTGATTAAGGGCGAGTGTTAAGAAATGTAATCACACTCCTTTGATTGGTTGTAAATCAGTAGCTTTCCCCCAGGTCCGAGTAGATGTAGCTTTCCCGGACGTTAGCAAGATTAGCGATCTAGAACCTCAGTGCTCGGATCTGATTGGCTCATTGTACAAATTATCTAATTGGTCGATGCTACGACCAACTTCAAATGTATATAAACCCATATATAAACATAATAAAGCTGAGTTCAACTTCCGTATTTAGTTTGGCTTCAACAATTTTACTATAAAAGCATGAAATAAATAAGAAAGCCAACTTTTTTTCATTCCCATAATAAAATTATTTTATTTACCAACTTTCAAAAATGTGCCGTAATAAAACTATGCATGATGAATTACCTAGGCATATAAAGAGAGCTCATAAGAAGAGTTACAGAGCTACAACTCCATATACTCATATGTATTATATACAAAATTGTATCCCAATGGGGGTTAGATCCCATCACCTCCCCCTACAAATGCCAATGGTACATTATAATATACCCACTAAAACA
>QLNU02014689.1:179961-199046 GCA_006491805.2 Dysdera silvatica | reverse complement strand
GATCTGATTCATGTTATATAACACATTTTGTTTTAATATTATTGATCAGTGTGTGGTTCCCTCAGTCCTTGAAAAGTCCTTGAATTTTTCTCAAAAATCTTTTTTCCAAGTTTTGTCAGGAAAAAAAAAATATATATATATATATAGAAAAATTGTAGTATGATTGTGACATGTAGTACCTTCTAATGTAATATACATGAATACACATATCTAAATGTATATTAACTTGGACAAAGTTAAAGTTGTAAAGTAATATCACACAAGGTAGTAAACCCAAGTAAATTTAAGTAGTAGAAACATCTCAGAATAAAAATTGACATGTAGTAGTAAAAGGTGAAGAGGAGTAAAAGATTAAACAATACCAAGAATTTTGTTCTTCATCAGGGTTCGCACAAAATCCCTGTTATTGGTTTGCTTTTTCTGACTACAACAATTAAGATTAGTGATTAATACTGAATAAACCAGCATTGACCAAAAATTAGCTAAAAACAGTATAAACCCAGAATATAATTAGTTTAACAATATTTTAGTAATTTAGAAGGGTCTCTTTATTAATACTGAGAACAATCTCAATTGTTGTAAGTTGTTGTTATATATATTGTTGTATGTATATATATATTTATCTATTGACACTCAGTCACAATAGTACTCCCCCCCCCAGCAGCTAAACCACTAGGGAAAAAGACGCGATACATAGTTGAGGATGTAAAATGCAGTAGGACTCGCTTGTAATGAGCTCGCATTTAGTGAGTTTCTAGATATAGCGAAGAACATGTGGATTTTGTTTAGTATTATTTACTATAGTTTACTATGTGGATTTAGTTTAGTATTATTATATATATACTTTGTATTATTTACGCGCAATACAATTTAACAGCTTATTTTGGACCCCGGATTTAACGAGCAATTTAAAAAATAAATAAAATGGGAAATCAAACTTTTTGTAAAAATTCCGTCGTAAATAATCAAAGTTCGTTATAACCGATTTCCATGGATTTGGGGGGGGGATTTCCCAATCCTTCTCGGTGGATCCGTCACTGATATTACCCTATTGGATTGAGACACAGAGTCTACGTTGGTAACTCGAAAAATCACCAATAACCCCCACAATCTTCCGGTTAATCAAAATGTGACCTTAAATTTATATGAAAGCGAATGAACACCACTGTTATACAAATACTTAACTGGAGAAATGTTGTTACTTTGAAAATAACAGTTTTTCGCTTGTTCTTAAATGATTTTCAACATTTTACAAAGACTGGAAAATGATGATTTTTTTTTTTTTTTAAATTCAATTTGTGTTGCCTTTGCTCTGCAGCCAAGCCGGGGCCAGGGTGGGTCCATTCTGTACAGCCTCCGGTGGAAAATTCTTTGGCGATAGAACGACCTGCACCCCACTCACCTCTTCTCCCGGTTACAGCCCACCACTTTTCAAACCTGTATCGTGATAAAATATAATCGGTATAGGAATGGACGTCGGTCAACGGGGAGTTCCGGACGAACGAGGGTCGGATAACAGAGGTTCTTCTGCACTTAGTTTTTGGAACTTGGCGTCGCCATTTTAGATTTGGCGCTAAAATTCGGAGCCAGTTCCAGCGATGCCCAATTCCGGTTCCCACGAAAAAAGCCCCTAATGATTTTCAGTCTTTATCGGGAGTTTCCAGTTTCACCACAGCGGTCCGACTGCGAGTTAAGTTGCGGTCGTTGAGGCAGAAAACGAAGGCTCCGATTTCGAAAGTGAAGTCGATACTGTGATTAGATTTTGGAATATCTGTGACCTCGGTTCACTATTTTGAGGATTATCAGATTTTCTCGTTCTGGGAATGGAGCGGAGTTTCGCATATAGCTCGGAGTGATACTAGCAAGTAGTCATTGTTGATTGGGTGAATTTTTATGGCGCCAAATGCGGTAAAGGTCCTTCTGCACATAGTAATTGGAAGATCTGACAAATTAGTTAAAAAAAGCTAGCTTTTATACTAAGTCTCCTTTTTTAGTAGGTATCCCTTTATTTTTATTATTGAATTTTAATTTTTTTTACATTCCATTTAATTATGGCACACAATTTAATAATTTTTACATTCCCTCTCATTAGGGAGTATTCAAGTATTACGTAAGCAATATTTTAATATATTATACAATCTCCCCAACAAGTAAGCAAAAATTAACATTGGCTAACATAGGAAAATAAACATAACAGCACCCCTGCTCCCCCCTAAGATGCTTACGTAATACTTGAACTCTCCCTTACCGCATCATTCCACTGTTTCCACTTTTAACACTACTATGTGTATGTATATACATACACGCAGATTGTATGTTCAATTCTTCAATCGGTTTCGTTTTGGACAATCACAAATAAAAAGAGCGTTCAAGTATTACGTAAGCACCGTGGGGGGGATTGAAATGGCCAAAATATTGCTTACGTAATACTTGAGGCTAGACGATTTTTTTAGTTCCTTAATGCATGTAAGGTTGTGAGCATTTAGTCTACTATAATTATGGGTTGCAAATATACTGCATGTTTTGAACACATACACACCATCCAACATGCTAGACAACGTCGCGACATCCTTAATGCGACGACCCTAGAAGACGTGCCCTGCGGTGGCGCAGTGTGGTAACGCGTTCGCCTAGTACGCCGTTAATCCGGGTTCGACTCCCAACAGTGTACAAAGAACGCTTACTCAGAGATCTCATAAAAAGATCGCACTGCTCACTGTAGTCCGGGGTTTGGTTCCCTAGGCCATAAGAGGTTCGGATTCCTCGGAAAACAGTAGGTCCCGGCGCAGCATGACCATTGTAGTCTTTGAGCCGTAAAACCACAAAACAAACAAACCCTAGAAGACGTGGTGTATAGTTTGAAAAACCCTCGTTCCAACCCACAGCAATAACGTTTCGTAAAGTCAAGAAAGATACAAAAGTGAATGCCGCAATGAACGCATAAAATTTGCGAAAACAAAACACACGTTCAGTTGTATTAACTTGTGTGACATGTACGAGAACGGGAATTTAATATGAGAAATAACTTGGCCAATATTTCGGTAGCTGGGAAATGATAGCGTGAGTTTTAATCTGGAGCCCAGATGCTCTTGCGCCATAAAAAATACAAACAAACAATCTGGAGGAAGGGGAATCCTTTTTCGAACCAGGACGGAAGAAAGAGACGTACAAATCAACACTTCATTTGTATTTTCTCCATTCTCAAAAGCTTATTTTACCTTCGTTTTGTCGAATTATGTTCGACGCGTCTCGAGACGACCCCCCCCCTCCCCTCCCCGTAATTCGCACATGGTTGGTTGAATTTTAATGGCAAAATGATAATGCAGGTTATGCTGCCCTAAAAGAGGGGAGGAGCACATGAAATAATAGGAGGTTTGTTTTTGTTTTATGGACGTTGAACCAGCACTGTCCTGAAGAAAATTATTGAGAGTATGCGGTGTTACTGGACTTGGTGACGTCATTGCGCCGCCCTGACTGGCATTTGACTGGTCGTCTATCGTCTATCCAAGCTCAGGGTGGCAGTTACCACTTTCATCAGTTTTTCATTCCTCCCTTGGTCGTACGCAGGATATTATTTTGAGGCTTGGAGGGGGGTCTTCACTTCCTCATTTGTTTCCATTCAAGTTAAAAACAAACAAAAAATGCTGAACTTTGTTGAAAGTTGCCCCAAAAACCAGCAAATACAAAAATGTACTCTGTATTTTTCAAAATTTCTTGAGGGTACGTGGCGCACATAGCGCGTACCCTTTAGGGACAGCCCCGGTCAGATAGAACCTGAGACATTGCGGCGCCAAGAGGTATAATTTTTCGCGGGATTTGTACCTTTATCCACCGAGAAATCATACCTAGGACCACGGGTCGGTAAAAGGCGGAAAGCGCTGGCTATCATCCACAGCCGAACCCGGAATTTCCGCGGGATGGACCATCGCGTCACTATAACGCCATTGTAGGGTAAACTGACACGAGGAAATGAACCGTTGGGGGAATGCATTAACGGCGGAAAAAAAAAAAAATCTGAGGTTCCAAAATAAAATAAACCTAACGATCATTGGTTATTCAGGAACGCGGAAAGATATTTCAAGCAGCCAATTTTTTTCCTCCGAAATAAAATTTATCGCCAGGAAAAAGTAATTACCGACGAAAGCACTCGTTTATTCGGAAGCACGAAATGGAGCACAAACGGGCGATTACTGAAACTGATAAGAATATATACATAAACACGTGATTATCGGTTTAAATAGAGAGAAACGTGACGAGAGAAATGAGATGTATATTTCCAAATCTAAAATGGTTTGAATACTTTACATCGGAAATCCTCAACCGATAAAGGAAACATGTCAAAGGACAGTGATTTATTCGATTTTGAAGGCTTCGATTTCGTCACCTGAATCTGCAGACCAAATTTGGAAAATGACGTATCGAAGCTCTAATAAAACCATGCGAAAAATATTAGCGATTAGATATCGACACAGATCAGTGGTTCTCCACCATTTTCGCCATATTTAGGATGGCATTTCCTCCCACGGTATATACCAGTAATCGGCAAGCTTATTAGTCAAAAGAGCCAAATATCAGCAATATAACGATTTAAATTGCTTTTGAGAGCCAAATTTCTGAACAAAACACCCTGTTTTTTTAGAAGTTGGTTAAAACTAGGCGCACTGATTAAAACTAAATATTTTATTTTAACGCAATCTTATTTATAGCTAAAAATTACTTTTTATTGTTAAAATTAAAAAAAAAAACCATTATGATATTTGATGGGAAGAATGGCCGGCCTATCCTTTTCTTGGAAAATCTTTGGGTAAGTCAGGTTTGTATGTCGTTTTTATTTTTAAAAAATCAGGCACGATTCCAAATTATCATCAACAAGATAATTTTTCAGTTTACTTTTGATAAGGTTCATGCTTGCAAAAGATTGTTCGTATGAACATGTAGAGTCGAATAGAGAGAAAGAACAGCAAAATTCCAGCCTTTTTAACTGATCATATGAGTCAAGTGTCAAAAATCACCGTGTCTTCATCCTCCAGTTCTTTCAAAGAAAACCATTTACACTGTAAACTCAGATCACATTTGGTTTTCTCCAATTTTTCCATATCAGCATTAAGGCGTTCAAATTTGGAGCTCCATAAATTTTTGATTTTTAAATCCAGCAATTGCATTTCAAAAGTGCTAATGTCAGTATCAAAGGGAGAAAATTTTAATTCTTCTACGGTAGCACACATAGGTTAAATTTTTAACAAAAAGGCTAACGTTGTTTTGCTATTTCTGAAATCCTAAAACCTACATTTAACTACTATACTATTAATAAAACTATTTAATTAAATTTATTTAATAATACTAAAATTATGTAACTAAATTATACTAAAATTATGTAACTAAATTATACTAAAATTATGTAACTAAATTATACTAAAATTATGTAACTAAATTATACTAAAATTATGTAACTAAATTATACTAAAATTATGTAACTAAATTATACTAAAATTATTTAACTTATTTAATAATACTATTTAATTAAAAAAAATAAATATTTTAAACACGTTATTCGTGAAAGAGACGCATTCCAACAGCCAAAGAGTTAAATTGGGCTCCCGAGCCGTACATCATTTCATACTCAATTACTAAAGTGGTCCGAGTGGAAATTTTAAGAAACAAGCATTCTGTTTTAGAACAAACTCTATTTACTCTGTAATTTAATTTGTAAATCATTACAACCCTTTTCTAGGAACACGGAACTTTCACAGTTGCGGTCAAACTTAGCATTGTAGTATTTATACACAACTAACAACAATAATTTACGAAACACACGTTTAAGCAGAAAATGTAGGGACATCGATAAATTTTGCAATGAACAGGTTCTACAGTACTACTAAAAAAATACATTCAGACGTTTATTGACACGTGTAATCCAGCATTACGGAAGTTGTCCATCTTCGAATTCACCGAGGACGAGATTCTATTTCAATCATCGTCGATCAAAGTACAATGGTAAATTGTCGCAGAGATTGAAGTCATTTCTATCGCCAGGTCGATGAGATCCCATGCGCGCTTGACATTTTTACAGATCATTCATTTCCGGAACTGTCCTCTCGAACTGTCACGTCCGGTGGCCCACAACTGATGTGATACTTTGAACGCATGTATCAGTTGAAATATCACATCATGATACTTAATTAAGCATTACAATAGATCCACCAATGCAAAGTAGTATATCCACGTTTAATAAATAAAATAATAGGAGCATTTTGAAGTGTCGAAATTATCTGCGGAGCAATGGCTGTGAGATGAAATGAACTTTATTAGATCAGAACGAAAGTTAAATCCAGAGCCGATTCGTAAGGCCACCCTAGGCGACTTTTTCCCCGGGTCCCTTGTAGTAAAAATTACGGCTGTGTAATTACAGTAGGACACGTATATAACGAGGATCTTGGGACCAAAGAAAATGCCCGTTATATTCGATCGCTCGCTAAATCCGTTCTTGCAATTTTAAAATTTGAAAATAAAGTTGGTACAGGTAACGTAACATATCTGTATGCAACGTACATACAAAAAATTCTAAAATTTGTGGAAATTCGCGCCGTGATAAAAATACCGCCCTGATGATAAGATCCGATTGGCAATAATTTTAAAGTAGCGTTGAGTCTTCACCCGCAGTCTATAATCTTTATCTGTTTAATGGAGGACATGGTGCTAAGCCAGTAGTGCAGAAAATGGAGTCTGGGGTTACTCAAGCTGGTGCCACTGGATATCAAAAGGCATTTTTTCTCCATCGCCGAAAAGTAGTCTTTAAAAAAAAACAAAAAACACGCACACAAGTGTGTACGGTCTATTATAAAACTATTTGAGCCCCCCCCCCTATAATTTTCCCATTACTACGCCTCTGTTTTGAGCGTTAAGCCGAGGGTGGGTGGGGGGCGTGAAGAGAAAGTCAGGGAAACTAATAGTTTCGCCCTTCCCCTTTCATTTTTACGAAGAGCGTACACGAGACACAAAAATCAAAGTTGTGACAAAATCGCAGTTGATCACCTCTAAGTATCGATACCCGCGAAAAGTACTCATCAGACCACGTCGAGGTCCGTTGTCCTATAAATACAGTGGGTAGATGGCATAGGAGTACGCAGAAAGTTCAAAAGGACGGGTTATAGGCTCATTGAGGAGGTTACAGTTACAACTCATATATATATTCCCATGTTAAATATAGAAAATTCCATTGCAATGGGGTACAACCCCCCTACACCATGGTAGACAGCCCCGTTTTCGTTGTGATCATATCAAATAAAGACAACCAATCAATAAATAGTTTTCGTCAGAGAGAATGAGAACCCCTTCCCAACGAATACGTACCAAGAGCTCTGCAATAATTCGGCGAAATAAATTTCGGCGTTTTTGCCAAAATATCGTCCTTTGTTTACAGTCTAGCAGCGTTACGGCTGAGAGAAAAAAGTGAATGAATGAAAAGTGCGTAATGGCAAAAAAAATAAGGGGCGTATTTTTTTTTAGTGTGTTCTAAGAAATCATCTTTGAAAGAGGCTCTTTCGCACTTGGCATTGTAACTGTTCTACGTGGACTCTATCTAAACAATGGCCGGAAACAAGCGGGCAGAATCCCGTTGGGAAGCAGACGGTGTTAAAATCGACCACCACCTCCCGCACCACCTTTTCTAATAATGCCCGCTGAACAAGGTGCCTATTCAACGATAACGAGCGGACGGACAAATGAAAGTTGTCAACTTATGAAGCCCGGTTTTCTGGACTCTCTAACTTCATAGAGCTATTCGTTAAGCAGGAGAAACATGATCATCGCTTACTTATCTTTTGAATTTTAGCCCGACCCAAGGCCGTCCAATCAGAGGCGTAGCCGGGGGAGGGTTTGGGGATGTAACATCCCATCGCAATGAAATTTTGTATATTTAACATAGGAATATGTGAGTTGTAGCTCTGTAACCCCTCCCATTAAGCCTATAACCCTCCCCTTATGAACTTTCTGCCTACGCCACTGGGTCCAATACGTCAGCAAAATTAGGTTTGTTTGTTTTGTGGTTTTACGGCTCAAAGACTACAATGGTCATGCTGCGCCGGGAGCAAAATTAGGTAGTGGCAGTATTGATAGAGGGCGTATTTTCTTAAATACTTACGAGTTTTTATACAAGAGTTTAAAGGATTTAATTTTTTATTAATGATGTCCAGATTCATAGTGTATAGTTCGTTCGCCAAAAGTTGACCGATGGTACCTTTAGAAATAACGAGAGCTGACGTCACAAACGGGTTGGTTCATTACAACAGAGGGGAAGGCGTCATTTCATAACTGGTTTTTAGCGAACGTTTGTCTGCGCCAAAATCTGTTCTGAAAAAAATCACCAGTTCTGAAATGATGTCCTCCCCTCTGCTGTAATGAACTAGCCCGTTTGTGACGTCCGCTCCCGTGAATTCTAACGGTACCATCGGTCTACTTTCCGCGAACGAACTATGCATACTACGGGTCATCCACAACGGGGTTGAAGGCCTAACGTGACCTCTGAATCATGACATAACCATTCAAAATCAAGCCTATTACGAATCGAACTCGAGTGACCTTAAAGGTCGTGGCACTCAACGCATTTATTATTTAAGTTTTACGACGCAAGGATAAATAAGGTCATGTTGGGTTTTACTTCCCTTAGGAATCAAACTCTAGACTACGGTGGGCAGGAAAAACAGCAGGCGTTCTGCGGCACCACTGAAATTACATTAACGGCATGATCAGTGCCGGATTTAGATGGCATTAAGGGAGGTCCTCGGCTATTCCATCTATAAGGCGCTCCAATCCATCCCTGCCTCCCATTAGCCATTACAGGAAGGTGGTGAGGTAAATGACTTTAAACAAAATTGACAGTTAAGTTGACGACGACGACGACGACGGATGTTTAAAATTCCGCAAAACTCTGTGTCAACAGAGTTCTTGTTCCATCGAGTTAACACAGCTTTGTGGTCGTTTCTTTGCCCCAAATTGTGGATAGAAAGTTGTAAAGGTGTTGCTCAACGTAGGGAAACTGACTACACCAAAACTGACATCATGGCATTCCCCTAAAGAGATTAGAAAACTGTTAATAAAACGAATGATTGTAGTATGTGTCTTTTCCCTCTTTTTTCTCATTTATGTATATTTGACGCCACCATGATTGATCGGGGCGTTTTCAATTGAAATTTAAAAGAAAAATCTTGCACAATTGGACGCCCTGAGCATTTTTCACGGCCCATTTTCCACAACTGTGCCAAATGGAACTTTTAGAATATATAAAAAAAAAATTGTCATTTCTTATCTATATTAAATAAATGAAAATAAGAATAGATAGTTTAGATATATAACGTCCGCGATCAAAGTAATCTATCACTCAAATATCGATCACCTGTAATAAACATAAAATGAATCGATTTGAAGCTCATTGTCGTTTGCGCTCGTCTTCGAATCATCTATTAATCGCTTCAAACCACACAGCACTTTGATACAGTTAATTTTCATCGATTTGACTTCCTTCGCTTTACACCAGTGACTCTAAATAAGCGGCCCGCGAATGGCAAAAACTGGCCAGCCTACGAAAGATAAGAAACTGCATTTTTTTCCCAGGGGGCTAAAGCTCTTACCTCAATGCTATTTCATTGAATCAGAAAATTCGGGGCGGGGGCGTAGGGACAAGCCGCCTACATCACTGTCTACATAGCTTGGCAAATAATTTCATTTCGTATCTTCTGGTCCACCGGCCCCCCAAAAAATTCAAAGTGGCCCGCAATGATTGTTTGTTTGTTTTACGGCTCAAAGACTACAGTGGTCATGCTGCGCCGGGACCTACTGTTTTCCGAGGAATCCGAACCTCTTAAGGCCTGGGGAACCAAACCCCGTGGCCCGCGATGAAAACTAATCGAGAACCACTGTTTACATGTTGTCCTACGGCTGTTCAAAGTATCATTTGAGCCGAGACAGACTTCCCAGCGTGACCACCGTACCACGACCATGTTTATAAATGACCCTGCAAGCCATGCCCGTATCCAGAGGGTGTGGGGGGTGCCCCCCCCGAAACTAAATTTTTAATGGGACTTGGCTACGGCCTTGCATGCTGTGATTGTATCGATACATACTGCAAGGATTTTTGACTGCCTCCCCCGTGAAATTAAATCTTGGTTACGGCATTGCGTCACGTATTCCAACCGAATCCAACTGAGTGTCAGGCCGTCACTTCAAAATACTAACACAGATCACTTACACTCACTCCTCAAATGGATATTAACTTCTTCTAAAGATAAAGCTAAGTATTCAGCTTCTATATATAGGTACTATCCGGGGCGCAATAATTCGAAAATTATGGAGTAGGGTTCAAGCAATTTTAAAACGGAACACGCGATTCTAGGTTTAAGAAAAGACATGCCTTGATGCCAAATGTGAGAAGATTTATTCCTTTTCCTCCCCCTGTTCTCATGCCAATGGGCACTACCCCTGTTATATTCATGGCACATGTGATAACATGACAAGACATTTAGGACAGGAACTATCCCATGAACACGTACTTAATGGTCGACGACTGTGTATGTTTGTGTTCACACACCTTGAAAATAACAGATTCCTTTTTATTGCTGTATCATGGCTGCACCACAATTCATACGGCCTGAAAACGAACACATGTAATGTGATTTGTTGAGCTTTAGTCCGATTTCATTGCTTCTTCGATAAATTTCACATCAATTTCGCTATTTTCAGAAGATAATAGATGACCTAAACGATAAATCGCAACTTATCAGCTACGACGTGGAGGTTATTTATACTTATATTCCAAACAGAGATAAAGACACGAAGAGGCCCATCCAAACGACCTTCCCGAGATATTTAAATTAACGAAGACGTGTCAGTTTCGACAACGCAGTTTTTAATAGCCGTGTACCACACAAAATTTAAACAGATTACTAGGAATATCACCAGAAACAGGAAGTGTTGGGAACAGTATTTACAAACAGGTTTAACGCTTCATTCTTCTTTACCTTCGAACAGAAAGAAGAGAAGAAAAAAAATAGCGACCGCATTTGACATCGATGTCCTTAGGGCTAGCAAAACCGAGTAACAACACCGAGTGGTGGCAACTGGCCCATGGGGGAAAAACGGTGGTGGTGGTGGTGGAGAAAGGGGTTGAAACCCGACTGGTTTGGCATTAGCTAAACTTCCGTTATTAGTGGGCCTCGCGTCGAGAAAACCCATCAGCATTCCATAGCCAACAAACAACGCGACCGAACGGAAGCATCATTAGGAAACTGTGTGTTCAAAGAGTCACGCCAGCGACCAAGAAACAATACTAAACAACAATGATGGCGCACACGACTGTCTTGCCACCGGCCGGCTAGCTGACCTCTTCACGGTCAACAAGAGAATGAGGAATTAGTGATGCAATGTGGAAGATTTCTGTGGGAAAGAGTAGTTTGTAAAATAGAGACCGTATCACGTAGAAAGAAGCAAAGGTCAAATGTCTCCCTATACAGACAGCAGTGGTTCCCAACTGGTGGCCCATGAGTGAGAAGGGGTATTTAAAAAAAAAAATACTTACAAAAGTTATTATTATTAAACAAAAATGAAATTGAGATACAATTTGTAGTATTTTACTATCTGATGGAACTTCAGAAAACTTTTTTTTTTTTTAATTAAATGTAATTCGCCTTAAACATATTTGTCTTAATGAGGTTCGACTGCATTATCATTAGATTTTGTTTTGTTTATTCTTTCTTTCCCCTTTTTTCCAAAGAAAGATTTTACAAACATCCCCCCCACCATCACTGTCTGACATTTTAAATGACCATGCTGACCATACGCACGTTTTCAAATTTTTACAAAGTACTGGCTTTTACTACAGTCTTTGATTTTACCATGTTTGGCGCAGTATAGCCCAGATGCTCTTGCGCCATAAAAATTCCGAACAAACAAACATCCCAAAAAAAAAGAACCGGCTCCCTTTTTTACTATGGTCTTGCTATAAACTCGTAAGAATTTTTTAACATGGTCCGCAGGTACATTGATTGATTGTTTGGCTTTTTTATGGCGCAAGAGCATCTGGGCTATACTGCGCCAGGTCCTCAGGTAAAATTGAAGTGGAAAAGTGGTCCGCGGCTTAAATTGAGTTGGGAAGCACCGCTGTACAGCAAAGCATCTATTGGGACGGATCTGATTTTCTAAATAACCGAAAGTTTGTATAACCCACAGGTGTACGCAGAAAGTTCACAAGGGAGGGTACGGGCTTACAGTGAAGGTGGTGGGTTACAAAGCTACAACTCCATATATCCATACGTGCATATATATAATCATTCTATAAAACACAGCACAAGCGAAAACAACTTTTTCGATGATCGAATATTAAAGCTGTTTTTAGCGTCGGTGGCTATTAATGCATAAAAACGACGGATCTCCAGAATAAATGCACATTTTAATGATTTTGGAAATTTTAAGAACGTTATTATTCCTTTATTAGAAAAATTTCGCCGGAACGCTGAACCTAAACTTCCCTCTTACTCCTTAGCTGAGCAGAAAGGCAAAGGAATTTATAAACGCACGAATTATGTTCTTAGGCGCCAAAAATGTAGCCATAGCTGAATTATAGCAATAATATCTTACATCCTAATATACGGAGAAAAATGCGTCTCTTTTTCTCCAAATATAGAAAAATCTCTAGTTTGAGCTACGTAAACGTGGGTGGCAAAAATTATTGTATAATAAATTCCCCCACGAAAAACTCACAAAAATCTCGCCCCGGAGGCTTTTCTGTGTTGACCATTATTTATAATTGTTATATCATAATAAATACAATTATTTTGCTAGAAAACGGAAATTTATTGGCCACTTTTCCTGTTTCTTTGGGGGGTGGAGGAGGGGCTCGCCGCTTCACCCGTTCTTGAAGTCACGAGCCGCCACCGATCCAATGACTAGTGTAGAGCTGGGAAGGATCTTCTGGTCATAATAATGTTACTGCATGACAGAAGACAAAGCTTAACAGTTCAGAATATTGAGAGCCACATTGTGATACGGGCGCTTCAAGTATTACGTAAGCACCTTAGGGGTGAGGTTGCCGTTTTGCTCTTATTCTCCTATGTTAGGAAATGTTAATTTGTTAATTTTTACTTACTGGGGGGGGGGGGGGGTGTGAAATGGCAGCATTGTTGCTTGAGTGTAAATATGATTGATTGTAATACCCGAACTCTCCCTATGCTGCCGTCACAGAAATTGCGCTGTATATGTATATATATATACACACACACATATATAATATATATATCAAATATTTCTACTCGGCAGTTAATAATTAATCTATTTATTTTAAAACGCAGAACACATGACTTTTTTCAAGTAAATTACAAAAAATTTTAAGTGCACATTTATTCACCTTTAGTGTATATTTATTCATTTTAGGTTATCCATGCTTACTTCAGGTGCATACACATGCATATTTTGAGTTTTTCAGTGCGTATTTTGCTGTTTTTTTAGTACATGTAATCCGGGCTCTAGTGATGTACGTAGTTAAGCTACTTCCTTTAGGTACAATTTAATTTACGACTATACCACTACCTAAACTTACACGTAAAAAGGGTCGTCTTGGGAAAATGGTCGTATTATACAGGAGGAAAAGCATTAATTCTGTAGTTTTGATTTCACATCATGTTAAAAATATTTGGGCGTTTACAGAGGTGGTCGAAATAAGAAAAGTTCAAAGGCACATTTTTTCTTGACTAAAGTACAATCCCATTACTCTCTCTCACACACACACACACACAAAAAAAAAAAAAATTACAAGTGAAAATCAGTTGCCCCATATTCGTGAAGTACGACTTTTGGAAAAGAAATTACAATTTTATCTAGGATTTACTCTCACAGCGGACGTTTTTCGAAACGTCTAGACGCAACTCAGCATGATGGAACAGAGATAGTCTAATAAAATGAAAAGGAGGGTTCACCGCAGTTCGCATGAAAAGTTGAAGTTCAGGGACAAATTTTGGCGCAGTATAGCCCAGATGCTCTTGCGCCATAAAAAATCCAAACAAACAAACAGGGATAAATGGGGGAGGGGGTAAAGTCCGAAAAACATCAATTAAACACATCGAAAGCGACCTTAGTATGAATTGTATGACATTCAAAGTAAATTGGTATGAATTTGCTGAACACACAGTCTAGACAAAACCCATAATCCCACGTCTCTCACAAACAAAATAATTATTTCAGATTTCGCGTGCAAAATGACACAAATACAGTAGGTCACAGATATAAAATACAGTTTTAAAATTACATTTTCCTATATTTCGAAATATGCTTCAGCGAGCGGGAAAATGCAGGTTGCGATCACTTCCAGAGCTTTAAAGACGTAAAAATGACGATAAACGCAAATATATATATCGTTAAAATTTAATTCATTTTTAAGTTACAGTCCAATAAATAATAGTTTAATCAAGTCCACATAATAATGGTACATTTTTATTTATTCTCCATATTATTTGATTAGCATCGCGTATTTTGAAAAATATTATGACCCTTCGCAGGGATAACATAATTGCGGGTTTTTACATGATTTTGTTCTATCATACCTCCATACACATTTGCAATTCACATGCTTGGCGCAGTATAGCCCAGATGCTCTTGCGCCATAAAACATCCAAACAAGCAATTCACATGTGTATATCATTACCAAATAAAATTGTAATTTGATTTCGGAGCCAGTTTTATTTGTACCATACTGCATATCCGTAGATATATGTATTTAAAATACATACTGTCATTTTGGGGAAAAAAAAAAGAAGTCATAACTTGGGATATTTCGTCTGGACTAGGGTTGTCCAATCTTTTGGGGCAGCGGGCCATTTTAAAAATTCTCACGAATCTCGCGGGCCAACATTTTGTTTAAAAAGAAAAACAAGTTTCCTGCCTTAAAAGTTTCCCGTTTATTTCGCTCACTTGCTATATGGAAAGGGATCACTCATGCTGTTCCTGCAGTTTTTCCAGTTTCTGAAAACCAAAACTTCTGAAGTTTCTGTTTTTGGTTTTTTTTTTTTATTCCAAACAGTTTTCGTCGGGCCTTATGTTGGATAACCCTAATCTGGAGCATGTAGTTAAACATATAACGAAATTAATTTATCCGTACGAAAATGACAGTAACTATTTTTGGAGAATATTTGTAGCCTGCTCTATTTAGCCAGGTCACGGATGATCGAATACTAGGCTTATAGGAATAAAATCCATTAAACCCAAAAACTTTCTCCGTGGGATCAATATTAAATTTCCACGCTTTAACGTATCATTTTTGCGAGCAGTCTTCGGATGACCGAATAAAGACCGACCAATCATCATGAAAATCGGGCTTAAAACATGGAAGGGAAAAAATGTGTGCAGAGGAATATATATTAGGGGCGACTACAATATTATTATTTTCAATACTATTTCATGTTTAAAATATGTGCACTAGTGTATTCGATCACGTAAGTACAGATATAGCTGTATATTTGTTTCCCCCCGGGTGATCGATAACCTACCGGAACCATCAGTATTCGTTTAAGCGAGGTCGTCTGTATATCCTTAAACGCTGACTACACTTTGTGGAGGGGAGTTGGCCCACTACATTTCAAATAAGGGGATAAAATTACTAAGAACTTCAAAAAAGGCTTCAACAATTGTACATGTAAAGATAACATATGACCATCGGCGTCGACGGCATGCAAATATTGAGGGTGGGGGGGGGATATACCTTTAAAAGATATTTTGTTTGAAATTGAAAGGGAATATGGAACTCTAATGCCAACACTGGGGGGTGGGGTGTCCCCTCTGCCCCGCGCTAACAGCGCCCGTGCATATGGCACGGAATATCTGATATATATATATGTGTGTGTGTGTGTACCTATATCCCCCAAAAGCAAGTGAAAGAAAATAATTGTTAACTGTATTAAACGCAATATTAATTCTTAGAATTTACAAATGCTGTAGTGCAAGATTTTGCATTTTCGAGAAATTTTTTGTCAAATACATTCTCGTAACATTTCACACGTTGTCTGCATTTAACTATTAGTAAATTTTCTAATGTGTCATCAGACATGGTTGACCTGAAGTCAGTTCTAATTTTCTTCACTTGACTGAAGACTCTCTCGCATGCTGCATTACTGTGAGGGATCGTAAGTATTGACAGCATAACCTGAGAAAGTCGTTTAAATTTTAATTCACTAGTATCATTTTTTATTTTACCTATGGCTGCCCATTGTGCATCAATGCTACCTTCATTACTCACAGTTTGTGGAACTTCGAAAGCCTGGAACTCACTGAATTCTGTTTGTAAAGCATCAACAGCTTTATCTTCTGTATTATTGAACAAAAGAACAGGAAATTTTTCTGTAAAATATTTTAAGCTGGAAAATGATGCATTTTCAAAATTCGATATTTGTGTAACCTCTGCATGATGTAACACTTCTAACTCAAAAGGAAATTTATTGCGCATGTAGTCACATGCTGCTATGAAATAGCTTCTGACGTTTTCATAAAATTCATTTTTATCATAAATTTTATTAAAATCTTGGATTACTTTCAGTGTTCCATTTCCAATTAAGATATAAACGTCTTTTTGATTACTCCTCTCATGATAGTGGACTTTCAAAATATCACTACACGATTTTATGATACTTGGTTTTACAAAT
This sequence comes from Dysdera silvatica, assembly GCA_006491805.2. NCBI lineage: Eukaryota > Metazoa > Arthropoda > Arachnida > Araneae > Dysderidae > Dysdera > Dysdera silvatica. The sequence goes on along the minus strand of QLNU02014689.1, from coordinate 182,370 downwards.
TTCACTAGCATTTCTCCGTACAATTTTAAGAGAAGAGATTTTAGTATATGAATATGCGGTTCCGCAGACTGAAGTTGAACATTTGCTTTTTTAAATACAGGCACAGTATAAGATAAAAACAAACAGAAAGCCTTATTGATATCTTCCGACAGAAAATAAAACAACCTTTCTTCACGAGACATGGAGTTTTTAGTTATTTGTTTCTTAAAAATATCCACATAATTTTGAGCTTTCCTTTTTAATTTCTGCTATGCTTTTTTGCTGTTACGTTCTTTCACTTTATCTGCATTTTCAACCAAAACTTTGATAGAGGGAATAGTAAAGAAAGAAAGTGGGGTGATTTGATTCCTTTTCATGGCCTCTTCCTTAAAAAAACTGATCAAAGGTTGCCACTGCTGGATTATACGCTCTAAGCACTTTCCAACAGACAACCAACGAGTGCTAACGTGTTTTAGTACCTTTTTTATATCAGTCTCATGAAATTCTTGAAGAATTTTCAACCTATCTTTTCTTTTCGAACTCTTTTGTAAGTAATAGTAAATGCCCACCAAAATTTCATCGATTTTAAATGGCAAACATGCAGCACCCATTTCAGCTACTAAGTTAATAAAGTGGCAGGAACAGCTCATAATTTCAATATTTAGGTGATGATTCTTTAACACCGCTGCGACACCCGCTTTTTTCCCTATCATAACAAGTGCATTACCATAGTTAAAGGCAACGCGATTAGAAATTGGAATGTTTTTAGACTGTAAAGCACTTACCACAAGATTTCCAATATTTAACCCAGTAGCATCTTCTTTCAAAGTTGGCACAGATAAAAGACAATTCACAATTTTTTCACATAAAGGATCGAAGAAAGTTACCACTATTGGATACAGCTTTGAATCAACATCGTTGCTTCCATCAGTTGCAATTGAAAATGGATAGCACCTTAAATTTTCAACAAATGATGAGGATTCCTTTGCGGACGTTTCTTTCATAATTGCATAAGTTTTGGTGCTTGCAGATCCATATTGTTTCGCAATACTGCTGTCGGGGAAACATCTTACGAAAGAGCATCCCCGCTTGATCGCTACAATTCATTGGCAAATTATGTTCGATAAACAACGATGTAAATAAACATTCAGCGTTAATCACCGAGGTATGGTTAAATACAAAAAATGAAGGCTTGATACTATGATTAATCAGACTCTACAGTCCTGAGCGCCTCCTTATGTTTAACAGTCTCAGAATGCAAAGTAATAGCGTGTTTACTACCGTGAGTAATGCTTATGTCTTTACGGCAATACGTGCAGAAAGCATATTTTGGCCCCAGTCTTGATTTTTGAATAAAAGTAAACATCTTCATATATTCGGCTTTAAACATTTGGTAATACCTTTTATTAACGGTCGACATCGTTAACCTTATTTTCAAAAACATTTAAAAGCAAAGCTTCTTTTTTCAAGGGAATAGCCCATGCGAACTTGAAAAAAAATCTATGCAGGTCAACAGGCACTTGAAATTCTCATTACGTTTGGAAACGTTCGTCAGGTCCACTAAATCCACCTGCCATTGTTCGTTAATCCCACCTACGATGACTCGATTTGTTTCGAATTTCCTACGAAGGGGCTTGTGGAGCGTGTACGCTCTCTGTCCCTCCTTCAACCAGTGTTGAACTTTTTTTCTTGGGACCTTCTTTTCTTGGACCCTTTTTTGAACAGAGCGGCATAAAGCATCGACATTACCAAAGCTTTCTGGAAGTTCGGGAATCTGATACGTCGGAATCAGTGCTTCTTCGGTCATTGCAACAATGAATCTCGTCAACAGAAACGGAAATAATATAAAAAGAAAGAGATAATGAATTTATAAAAAAAACTTGGGCAAAAATTCGCTAGAAGGAACTCACCTGAAAATTAAATCACCAATTCCCAAAAAAAGCATTAAATACTGAACGAATACGGCTAGGGATCTATCTCCCATGACAGGGAAGGGGGCCAGATCAGAATTCCGGTGCGGGGGACGCTTGGCGCCCAACCAGGGCCAACACTATTTATATTAATTACAACTGTTTTTTTACTACATCTGTAAAAAAAATTGTTGAACCGAGGCCCCGCGCTGCCAAAAATTCTTTAGTACACTACCTTAACTACAATCACAGTATACTATCTTAAATATTATATCTTAGATATAATTTTAGTATATTATCCTAGGGCACACTGTAATCATATTATGAAATATTATTTAGTGTACTACCTTAGCTCTAATCATAGTATACTATCTTATATATCATATTTTAGATATATCTTAGATAAATTTTTAGTATATTATCCTATACAATAATTTCTGCCACCCACGTATAGATTATAGCTCAAACTAGAGCTTTATTCGTTTTGGAGAAAAAGAGACGCTTTCCCCATCCTGGATTC
>QLNU02014689.1:161416-176907 GCA_006491805.2 Dysdera silvatica | reverse complement strand
TGTTCCTGTTGTCCAATTCTTGCATTAAAATCTCCCATGATGAGCTTGATGTGTTGTTTCCCCTTGGTATGTAGCTGTTTGATTTCTTCATAGAATTCCTCAACCTCCTCGTCGGTATGGCTTGATGTTGGTGCATATGCTTGTACTATCTGAAGTTGGTATCGCTGGGTTAGTTGAACAACGAGCCTCGCTGCTCGATCTGACGTGCTTTCGACTTCAAGAAGGTAGTCTTTAATTCTTTTGTTGATTAAGAAGCCAACACCACGCCCATTTCTTCCCAGTTTCTAGTTTATATATATATACTATAGTTAATTAAATCAAGCTTCATAAATGTTAAATTTCAACTGAAAATTTTTACGTATTTTTGTTTTTTTCCCCAATAATGGACACTTCTTAAAAACGAACACTTTTCCGTTCCCCGTCAGTGTCCACTATTGAGAAGTTTCACTGTATTCAGGTCCAGTGACAGATCTAGAAAATATTTTCGTGGCGGGGAGGCAAACCAATATAGAGATCTAAAAATAAAAACTGCAACAAAAGCGACTTCACAGGGTTTACCCCTTACACCCCCTCCCCCGCAGATCTATCCCTGAGAATCTTAATAGCCTTGTACAGTAGGCTGCATTACGAGCAATAGCACCAATGGCATAAAATAATATTATTGAGAGGGAACAATACCAGAAGGCAGCATTTCTTTAGAAGTGGAATGAGGATATATGGAATCCTAACTTTCTTATTGAGGAAGCCTCAACAACGCCCATGCCTGAGGCAAATCAGAGACAAAGCAAAACTGGCCCTTGGACTGGAATGAAAAAATGGTTGAAGACCCCTGTTTTACACGCTTCACACTAGTCAGGGAATTTTTGCGCCAATCATAAAGGCAACTTTCAACTCAATTTCGATTGCGGGGAAAATGGCTTCACGTTCGCGGGAGATTTAGCTGAGGGGTGGACACAGACTTTCATTTGTGGCGGGGCGCGGGGGGGTTAAGGACAGAATTTGCCAGGGTCTTGGAATAACCCCTTCATTTATCATGAAAGTTGGAATTTTTTACAGTGAAAAAATATATTTGGGGGGTGGGGGTCACGACCCCTATGACCTTCCCCGTGTGTCCGTCCTTGATTTAGATATTCAAAACGTATGCTAGGGAGAGTTCAAGTATTACGTAAGCAATATTTTGGCCATTTTATACCCCTCCCCTCTGTTAAACAAAAATTAACATTTGGCTGACACAGGAAAATAGGCACAACAGCAACCTTCTCCCACAAAAATGCTTACGTAATACTTGAAACCTCCCTTAGGAGGAAGGTTTTCGTTAAATTTTCTAGGTTTGAGCCAAAAATCTCGTCTTTTCCCTTTTTTTACGGTTGATTTCAAATTCCTTGACAATTATAGGTTTCCTAGGCGCGTGAGAATCATATGGGTTCAGGTCTAATCTAATTCAGCTTAATTTAGTTTATAATCAATTAAACATTAACATTTGATGGCCTTCTGCAAATTGTACATTGTAAAAACAGCTTTTCTTATTCAAATATTATTAAATGCACACGTCATTGAATACTGGCGTGTAAGCAAATATGATATAATTACCATATATAATTATTAAAATTACTCCTATGACTACTGAGCGTAAACTATTTAATCACAGACAATTACATAAATGTAAAATGTGCGTGAGAAGGTACCTCATAAAATGATACCAATCCGAAATCTGAAGATCTAAACAAATATCTTTTTATTTGGTAAATTAGAAACCACAGGAAGAAAACCACACGCCAACCTTGTGGTCTATAAAATACCACGCGGTACCGCAAAACAAACCTGACAAGGGTTGCCTTGAAAGTGACGAGAAACACGAGAGCGGGCAGCTATTCGGTGCCTGTGTTTTTGAAGGGGGATCTGGCAACTCAAGTCGGAAAGGTTACAGGATGGCCTCTATACTGTAACCAACCTGAAAGAATGGAAAATGAACCTTGACGTCTGCATATCCGCAACGCAGGATGGCTCATGTTACGCGAGGAGCGGGTGTGCCGCGCCGACAAGGAAGGTGGAGGACGAAACATCTGAATTTCGGGTGGGTTACCTCTACATAACTAATCACACATGAACCCCTCCTACCCACCCAAAGAAAGGATATTTTACACCAATAACAAGAATACATTCGCGGTTTAGTGTTGTGGGTGGATTCTACACCCCCCCCAAAATATATATTTTACAACTCTGCTTTCGAAAAAACGTCAATTTCGCAAAGTCTAAAGTGATCTTACAATACGCATCTTATCTTCCTCAGGGCTTAAACCCGATACAATGGCGCAAGGATTTGTATCTTTATAGCGAAAGGACTACAAAGACCATGATCAGGGTTTAAGCTGGCTCAAAACATGCTGTCGCAAAAATGCTAAAATGGGAAAAAAGTTGTAGCAAAATGCTAAAAAATATTAGTTGCTTTCGTTGCTCGAAAAATCGTATCAATGAAATTATTTATATCAACGATGCTTAACAGGTGCTGTTAAGAATTTTGAAGAGGAAACAAAAAGGAACAAGAAAAGATCGCTGAAGTGCAAAACGGATATTCTGGAATCGAGAAATCCTGTTTTCAGAGAATAAACTGTGGTTAAAAATGCCTGTCGCATTTTCGCGATGGGCAATAATTTTTTCTTCGCATTTTCGAGCAACTCGTCGCATTTTGCGAAAAATGCGACTGCAGCTTAAACCCTGACCGTAATGCACCGGAACCTACAGTTTTCGCAGGAATCTGAACCTCTTAGGGCCTAGGAAACCAAATCTCGGACCGAACAAGGGAACAGCGGTTTCTAAGACAATTAAATTGGTATAGTATTTAGTTTATTCATACTGAAAATGACTGTTTTATGGAGTAAGGACATGTTGGGCTATAACGTTAAAGATGTCAAATTTAGTCCTTCACTGTACTGCGAACTTGAAACTGATTTGCTTGTTTATGTTTTATGACGCAAGGACTGCTTTAGTCATGTTGCGTTCAGGATCATAACTTCCAGTAATATCGTTGGTTTGAAATGCTTTGCTTGCTTGTGTCTTATGACGCAAGGATTGCTTTGGTCATGTTGCGTCAAGAGTGGTGACTTTCAGTTATACCGTTGGTTTAAAAAATTCCACTTGGTCTATGAAGGTCTCAAACAGAAAAATGAAAGTAAAGTTGGTTTTATCATCCATATGTCAGTTCATGCTAGAAGACTATATTAAAGAACACACGTGTTTTTACGAACCCATATAGATCCCAAAAAATGTAAAAAAAGAAGTTCGTAAATTGGAGGTAAGTAAAAACGCGAGTTCACTGCATGTACATAGAAAAACGCCTAAACTACTGAAATCTCAAGGTGACGGAAGCAACCACAAAATTCGTTACCTTTCTTGCAACTTAGATTTGCATTTGATAGTTCAGATCCATTATAAAAGGAACTACTCCCGTTGTGAGCGCAAATATAATTAGTACAGAAAACATGAACTGATTACAAGTTTTTACTGGGTACGTATAGCTTTGTTTCAATTTTACTCATTTCTGACGTATACGACCATGTTCGGCGCAGTGCAGCCCAGATGCTCTTGCGCCATAAAAAATCCGAACAAATAAATCCCGACGTATATACTTCAAAAGCATATCACTCAGACCGAACATGTAAAATTACAGTCATCACCAATACAGCAAGTTTATACGGATAAATAAAATGTCCATTTCCTTGAGAAACAGTTCTCATTTAGCTACTTTATAGACCAGTGGTTCCCAACCCGGGGGGTCGCCGCAACTATTTTTGGTTGCAATTATTTTTATAAGGAATTTTATACCAAATGTTTCCAACGCTTTTATATTTCAACATGGCTACACACATTGCAATATTTTACTAATGGTTGTTAGATTTATACCTATAGACTAATACGCATTAATATACATAATTAACGTAATACAGGTATATAATTCAATATAATTTTATATTTAATGTTTTTTTTACTCCGTTTAAAATGCTTTTATTACGCAAATGTGGCGCGTTTTGTTCGTTGGGAACGCTGCTTTCATCTCATCTGATAGTGCATAGTCATTTTACTATACCAATGGCTAATTTTCGTTGCAATATCTGTCTTGGTTCAAAAAGTTATTGGTCGCATTCGGACTTTCCAAAAGAACCTTGTAGAATCAACAACCTTTCGTCAATTTCAGGCTCCAGTTGAGTCCGAAGCCGAGTTAACCCACCCATTATTAGGTACGCACTAGACTGCACTCCTTGCCTTTAATTTCTATCATATATTTGACCAGACTGTTGACATCATAACCTTTACATAATTTTTTTCACTCGATGTCAATGTCTTTGGTTTTTCTTCCATTGGTTTCACTTCGGGCATGCGGTAACTAATTAAAAAAGTAATTGGTCACCGGTAACGGATTTTTTCCCCATAGACTCAATGCTAAAATTATCTTCAGTCAGAGCCCCCCCCCCCCCCACTACCAGAAGCCATTCTCCCTCTATAAGTGACCACCCTTTAAAGACTGTAAAAACAAGGAAGAATTTCATTTCCTGTTTACCTTCTAACTCAGACGAGTAAAGAATTTGGAGTTTGGAGGGTGACCTCCACACGATGTTTATCATCATAAAAAAAATTGATTTATTTTCTATTTTTGGCATTTTTACAAGCTAATCATTCAGTGCTTTCAGGAAAACCTCTGGTTAAATAAATAGTTTTCGTGGAAACTTTTTTTCAGTGTCTGTTTAAGATGGAGAGTTCAAAGTATTAACGTAAGCAATATTTTGACCATTTCAACCCACCACCCTAGTAAGCAAAATTACACACTAGGCCACATAGGAAAATAAGAACCAACAGCAACCTCCGTCATCCACCACTCCAAGGTGCTTACGTAATACTTAAAAACTCCGCACGACGATAAAATACTTCATGTATTTTCTGATCTGAACTTCGAAGGTGTTGGTTTTTTTTGTTATTTTTTTATAAGTACCATCAAAAATAAACAGCCCATTTCACTCCCTTTTAAAAGGTGGAAGATTAAAAAGCTCATAATTGACATTTCAAATTACCACATATATATTTTTTATTTATATTTACACAATGCTAATGTAAAAAAAATTTCCCCTTCATCTATGGAATTTCAATTGTTTCATGTTCAAATTGCACGTCAACGCCCCCCCCCCACAACATAGATTAAAAAAGAGAGAGGGGGGAGGAGAGAAAGTTCATAATGGGTGGTTATAGACTCAATGCGGGGGGGGGGGAGTACAGAGTTACAACTCTATAGCTCTCTATTTTTAAATATGAAAAATTCCATTGCAATAGTGGGGTTACAACCTCCATCAACATCACTCCCCGTACGCCAGTGCACAGACTTAATTAAGACCACTTTTCTGAGCGAACTCTTCTAACACTTTCTACGGAACCTAGACTGGTCGTCTTAACGGCAGTGGTTCCTCAGCCTTTATTCCAAGCCCGCGACTCACACTTTTAATAGTAGCCAAGTAATCCGCTACCCCTCTTTTATAGGCACCCGCGAATCAAGAGATCAGCGACCACCCCTCTATTCCGCCGCCACATTTTTGCACAATAAAATCATTTTTAATAGAGTAATGAAAACACATTAAATAAAATTATAATATTAATTATATATATTATATTATTATATATATATATATATTATATTAATATATATATATATATTATATTATTATATATATATTATATTAATTATATATATATTATATTAATTATATATATTATATTAATTATATATACATAGTATATTAATCATATATATTATATTAATTATAAAGTTAACCATTAGTAGAATATTGTAATATGTGTAGCCATGTTGAAATATAAAAGCGTTGGAAACAGTATGACATTCCTTATAAAAATAATTGCAACTAAAAATAGTCATGGCGAACTCCCAGAAATCTGTTTGGGACGACCCCCAGGTTGGGAACCACTGCCTTAGGGAGATTTTATTGCTTTTCACTTTGAAGGCCAGCCATCGTTTGAAAACGGATTTTGCATCATGGCAAAGAAAGTACAGCTTCAGGTTTTCCCTTGCCCCCACCGTCTTTCACGGGACAATAGAAAATACGCCAATTAAAACCTCATTTACAGTAAGCGGAAGGTCGGAAGCTTTTGCTTTTCTACAGCGAAATGAATCAAATGCCAAGGACAGAGAAATACATCAAATTTATCTTACATTTATTAACACGACGCTGACGTCATCCTCTAACCGACAATTACAAGTGCATCATTAAAACTTAACACAATACACATATTCAACAGGTAGGTAGGCTCTGAGGTTCAAGGTTACCCAGAACTTCCTAAGATTGCTACTCGTTGAATAATCACTTGATAAAACGGACACTCTAGTTTTAGGGCGCAAGGAAAATCAAGGTTATGCTGTGTCGGGACCTACGTGGAAGCCCTGGTGTCCGGGAAATAAAACCCCGGAAACGGTGGGCAGAGAATGGGGCGTGTTCTACAGAACCAGTGGAATCGAAGAGGAGTTAGCGGCATGGCAGACGAATGGGTTACCACTGCATGGGCGCCCATATGGGGGAGCAGAAAGGGCTCCCCCCCCCCGCAGCTGTTCAAAAATTTTATTTGCAAGGTTCTGTCGTGCATTTGCTTTCAAAAGTTTTACAAGCACATTTTAAAATAAGGTACTTTTTAGCTCATTACTAATTGCCAAGCAGTATCAATTATTTTTGTAGCATTTTAGTATCTTATACATTCACTAAAATGTTAGCCTTGAGAAGGAGGTAATCATTTTTTTCAGCCCCACACCCCCACTACTAATAGGTATTCATATGGGCGCCCGCCCATGCACCACTGTCATGTGATTTGTATGTTTGGGAGCAATCAACAACCTACGAGAGGTGAAGGGGGGGGGCCTCGTGGATCAACGAAGTTTACCCCCCGAGACAAAATATCACTACCGTTACGAGATGTTGCTAAAGTTAACTCTATGGGCCAGTGGCCCTGGTGGCATTTGGCGGAAGGACGAATGAAGCCAATTCACCAAAACCCAAAGTTACCATAAATTTCTTTCTTATTTACTGAATGAGGTAAAGAACCGGCTTCTTGGCGAGTATAAACCGTAAATTAATGTGTTTTGTTGAATTAGCCTCACTTAAATCTCGCTACGGGCCGCCACTCCTAAGGAGTTGTCATTAAAGAAGGGGGAGGGGGGTATTACAAAGTTTACCAATTTTCTTCAAATTTTCGGTGCTTGAGAAATGCGTAGAGCGTTGTCGCGGAACCCAGGGTTCCGTAACCATTTAGAGAAATGCAGCCCTTAACGATAAAGTTGGTATTCATCGAAAAACTACCGACTTGGAGCAGTATGGTCTTAGCTGCTAACGCCATAAAATATTTTTTTTATTTATTTATTTATTTTTATAAATTTTTATTCTTTCTTTTTGGTTTTACGGCTCAAAGACTACAGTGGTCATGCTGCGCCGGGACCTACTGTTTTCCGAGGAATCCGAACCTCTTAAGGCCTAGGGAACCAAACCCCGGACTACAGTGAGCAGTGCGATCTTTATGAGATCTCTGAGTAAGCGTTCTTTTTGCACTGCTGGGAGTCGAACCCGGATTAGCGGCGCACTAGGAGAACGCGTTACCACACTGCGCCACCGCAGGGCACGCCATAAAATAGAAGCAAACAAATGCTTTCACCCTCGCCAGTGCCAGAAACGTAAGCAAAGACATCATTACTCACGTCGGGTTGTCAAATAGGACAGGCATAGAAGAGGGGGCCAAACCTCTATTGGATATCGAAGCAAATTATTTTTTCTAAGGCCTCAACACGTAATCTTTAAAGTCATTTGTATGGTCCCCCCATGAGTTTTGAACTGCTACTCAAATAGGGTTCTGCAATATGTAGCGACTTTTAAAATCCCGTCCAATGGTCAAGGGGGGATCCTTCAGACTAGGTACCAGACTACCACAGCCAGGGTTTAAGCTGCAGTCGCATTTTTCGCAAAATGCGACGAGTTGCTCGAAAATGCGACGAAAAAATTATTGCCCATCGCGAAAATGCGACAGGCATTTTTAACCACAGTTTATTCTCTGAAAACAGGATTCCTCGATTCCAGAATACCCGTTTTGCACTTCAGCGATCTTTTCGTTTCTTCTTCATAATTCATAACAGCACCTTTTAAGCAACGAAAGCAACTAATATTTTTTAGCATTTTGCTACAACTTTTTTCCATTTTAGCATTTTTGCGACAGCATGTTTTGAGCCAGCTTAAACCCTGACCACAGCCTAATAAACAGTTGAACCTAATTTTAGATGAAGACACATCGCACCCTTGCGATACGAGTGTTACATCGCAAAATTCGGTGAAACTGAGTTATGTCACAACTAGATGTAGAAAACAGTGCTGCATCCTGCCGTGTAAAACGTCAGGCTGTAAGTTATTCTGATTTTCGTTAATTGGCACATGTCGTTAGATAAACACAGTATCCCTCAATGCAGCCAGAAACAGTTTTTTTTTTTCTTTCTGAAGATTGGGATTTTTTGAGTTGTAACACTTTCGTCGCAAGGGTGCGACATGTTAAGATATATATTTTTACACTTATAAATACTATTGTAACGTTCTGAAACTCTATTAAATACTACAGTATCGCAAAACTACTCATTGCAATATTTTTAAACGCTAATAAATACTGAGAAACGGAAAAGCAATCTTAAAGCAGAGTTAAATAAACTACCATTTCCTTCCCACTTCACTAACGTAAACTTCGCGATTGGCCTTCGAAAGACCAGACGTTTATTTTTCTCAAACTGCATATATTCGTCTGCTGGCAAGAGGATATAAATTCGGATATAAAGACCACGCAACATCGTAGTCAAAATAGGAGTTGTGAGAGACTAGTATCCTTCCACTATCCAAGACGATCTACAGATGTCCATAGAGAAAGCAACGCCATGTAGGAGATATCAGGGTTCGGGAAGGTTTCGTTCGTCGTATTCCCACGATGACTGCTTGCGCACGCACACACCAGCAGCAACTCAAGAATAATTAATCACCAATGGTATAATTAAGAAACCAGTAAGACTTTTTTTTTTTAAAGCACTTTCGACCAAAGCAATGGTTCCCAACTGGTGGTCCGCGAGACGGGTCATCAGATATTTTAAAAAATTATTAAAAATATACTTAAAAAAAATTATTATTAAATATTAAAATTAAATATAAAAACGAAGCACTGCTTTGTTTGCTTTTATACATCTACATCTTTCCCCCCAAAAAAGACCCGGCTTCGTTTTTTACTTAGTTCTTGCAATCAACTCGTGCAGGGACGGATTTAGAGGTCATTCAAGGGTGGCGATTAATGACTTGATTTTTGGAAATGATACCTCATTGGACCTTTACCTTGTATCTTTTCAATGTTACATTTTCATTCAAGGAGATCGTCTTCACTAAATCCGGGCCCTCGACTCGCAGAATATTTCGAAGTGGTCGGCGGTAAAATTGAGTTAGGAATCACTGGACAAAAGGAAGTTTCATGGCATGTATGTACGCAGAAAGCTCATGGCGGGGTGGGGGTTTACAGGAGCTACAACTCATATTCCCATGTTCATATGTAATATATTGCAATGAGGGAGGTTACAACCTTGAACACACTCCCTCCACCTGCGTACGCCAGTGCTTCATGTGATTTTTCAAACACGGCATAATCATTCAAGGTCCCCGCTAAAAAAAAAGGGGGGGGGGCCTTTTCATGGAATATTCTCGGAAATAATATTCCTTGAAATTATACGGAATTTAAATAAATTCCCTGACTAATCACACAAGGAAAACCTGCAACTGAACTTCGGTTGAAAGGAAAATGGCTTCACGTTCGTGGGAGATCTAGCTTTCCAAAACAGGTTAAGAATAAGAAGGTTTCTCCCCCTGACTTTTGAAGGTTTAAAAAAAAAACCACCTCGTTTTCCTCCGCCTTTTATAGATGATTTCAAATTTCCTTCGTGAGAGATTTAGCTTTCTATAACAGGTTAAGAAGGTTTTCCCTGACTTTCGAAGGGTTAACCAAAAAATCTTCTTTCTGAAATAGGTTAAGAAGGTTTAACCAAAAAAAATCTCGCCCCCCGTCCCCACGACTTTTGAGGACGATTTCAAATTTCCTTTTTGGGAGAGTTAGCTTTCTGAAACAGGTTAAGGTTTTTCCTGACTTTTGAAGGTTTAACCAAAAAAAATTCCATTTTCCCCCGATTTTTAGGAACGATTGCAAATTTCCTTCGTTGAATATTCAGCTTTCTGAAACAGGTTAAGGTTTTCCCCTGACTTTCGAAGGTTTAACCAAAAATAAATCCATTTTTCCACGATTTTAGGGACGATTTCAATTTCCCCGACAATCCCAGATTCTTCAGGTGCGTAGGTACTCTGTCATTGGGTGTCTGATGGGAACTGGGTCCTAATCTGACGATGGGGGAAGGGGATAAAATATTTACAGTGAAATATTAATTTTAAAAGTTACCCTTTATTTATTTCCGATTTACGTTTGTATTTTTAAGACTTCAGGATAGCGAAGTCACCCTACATTGGGACTTAGTTTTCCGAATCTCTGCGGTCAAGAAAACTAAACCCCGGACTACGGCGCGCAGAAAAAAACCCAGCAAGCATTCTACGATAGCATTGGGATTAAAAACCAGATTCATGAGACGTTAAATGGGCACGTTACCACCTACATTTTTCAGAGGAATCCGAAGATTTGGAAAATAACCCTCGAAATATAACGAGCAGTCAGTCGTAAGCTTTTTTTTACAAACCACAGTTCGGGTGTGAGACCCGGGTTTACGGTATACGCTTGGTGACCACGTTACCACTGCGCCACCAGGCGGCGCTTTTTCAAATTTACGTTGACGTTGTTTGAAGAATGGTTTGTTCATAGTTTTGCGTTTCGAGAGCGTGTGGCAAGTCGGTCGGGACGGAGTGAACGGCGTAACTTTATCAACGAAGCCACTGGAGCGTACGTTTCTGAGGTGAAAACGACGTCTTGAAAAGTGACGGCCAAACCATTAAAACGTTCGAGTTTAATAGGAATCGAACCCACTTCGATGAGTCCACAAGGGGCCGTTCAAGTATTACGTAAGCATCTTTGGGGTAAGGGTTTTAAGATTTGCTTATTTTTGCTGACAACGGGGGAAGTCTGAACCATGCTTATTTAAAACACAAAAAATAACACATTGTTATAACTGTTCTAACAGAACTGTAATACTTGAATGCATGACACACATTGTAGGAGATACAGAATATAGTTAATCACAGTTAAACATTTAATTATTTAAACCAGTGGCTCAAACTTTTGTCGCTCAAAAGCCCCCCCAGGCTCCACGTGGCCCCCAAATATTTTTAAATTATCACAAATGTATTTTATCAAATCCACTTCTTATATATTACACTAGTTGCTTACAACGTAAGAAACATTAACAATAAAAATGCAACAAAATACTTTCTTGTGCCAAAAAAATAGCAATTAATAGCGTGTTAAAACTTTTTTTAAACGCGATAATTTATTGTGATTACTCTCTATTTATAAATAAGCGTTTAATATTATAACATACTTATAAATAAGTACTATAATTTGCCTCACACATTACGCTCGTATTTCAAAAATTTGTACCAAACAGAAAACCGAAATCTTACGTAAGATTATGGCGGGAGGGATTTTGTTTATTTTCTCTTACAAGGGGGAGCATAAAATGGCCAAAAATGTGCTTACGTAATACTTGAACTTACGACTAGAACCCCTAGAATTAACAGCCGACGCATAAGCAGCCATTTTCTGGTCTACTTCCGGTTTCATAACACAACGTTTATTACTGGAAAATTAATAATCCATTTTCTTCTTCTTACAGGGATCTGTTGCAAATCTCAACATTCTATATTTATTCCTCGAATGATTAGAACAATTCTCAGCGGAACACCCACCCATTTCACCTTATTTTATTAAAAATAGCACGTTCGTAAATCACTCAACTTTAACGCAGCAGTGAAGAGGATCACGTGATACGATGGCAAAAATATGAAGGATATGAGGCGGCCCCCCTTTTCTAGGAGCCTTAGCTAAGACATTGAGAATCAATTCTCAAATGCTGACACATAACTAACGTTCCCTAACCTCATGGACAAACATGGCTGATACGGGGTTAATAACAACATTTTACATCCGTCCTCCTCCTCCTCACTTGCAGGCTCAGAGAATAAGGTTCACGACGTTCTCCACAAACATTATTAAATACGCCATTAAAAAATTCTCATCGAATGAAACTGATTCGTAAGTGATTAGTTATAGGAGCAAAACATTCACATTCTGTCAGGGCCGTTCATGGGTCGTTGTTGTTGGCCGCAAAGGTGCCAAAACAGTATCGCAGTGTTCTTATTTATCTAATATTACTTTATAATTTTATATGTTCAATAACCTCGTTAAGACGGACACCAAAATCTGTTCCTATTAATAGCAATTCGTCTTATCCGAATAGGTATGCAATACTATCTGATGGGACTTAGGAAAACGGTTCGTATTAAAAGCAATTCGTCTTAGAGAGGTTCAAAGCTATATACATAGTTTCAAACGGTTATCATGAAAAGGATATTTTGTAATTTTTATTCAAAAAACAAAAACAGAATCTTTTGACATTATCTGTAATCCACAAATATCAAAGACAATACAGTCGAATCTTGTTAAGACGAATTACTTTTAATACGAACCGTTTTCGGACGTTCCGTCAGATTGTATAACATACTACCCTTTCCGGATAAGACGAATTACTGTTAATAGGAACAGATTTTCTGTTCCCCTTGGTGTTCGTCTTAACGAGGTTCGACTGACTGTATAATGATATAATAAACGGTTTGCAGCTGCTCCTGGATTGCCACCGCCGTATATACAAAAGTACACCAGAAAAAAAGAAAGAAAGAAGAACCATATTGTGTTGTTTACAAAAAATAAAATATATCTTCAATATTACTAAATATTAGAACGTTGAAAATGTATTCAATAACATTGAAGACTTTTTCTTCTTTTTTTGAGTACGCGATATTTTTTCATACTCTGAGCTTGTGTTTTAATAGATTTTTCCGTAGATGTATTTGAATCATTGATACTTCAAGAGCATAATTTTTTTAATTTCTTGTAAATGAGCAACCATATTATAGCCTCTGATGAATAGCGAAGTGATTTAGTTCCCTTGAATAAATAATGGACTGTACTGAATATTTTATTTACGAATAACATCAAGGTTCCGGCAGAACAAACCAACAAATTTATTGGCGAATAAAGAATAACATTCGAATTTAAACTGAATAGAAAAACTACGTGCGTACCCGTCAAAACTTGAATGAATACTAATAAACAAAAAGAGAAAAAGCCCCCTCCGGCATTTCGTGCCTTTCGGGTTACCATGATAACCAAAATTAAAAAGTAAAGAATTAATCACAACTAACATTTCTTTGTTTAGCTATTATTGATTCCACCAGAATATAATGACAACAAACATTTTTCATTGGTTTTAACACAATTATATTATTGATACAACTACAATACAGTGGCAACAACAGCCTCCTACCTTTATTAAGGCGTAATGAAAAAATGTGACAAAATATAAAGTGACGATTTTTTTCTGACTTCCGTAAAAACGTTTTCAACGTTCATAAGCACAGAGGTAACTGATTTACGCCGGGCTTCCATCTAAGCAACGTTACACTCCGAGCCTCGAAGTTTTTAGACGGAGAAATCAACGTACATTCAATAGACAATAAACCCATACACAAGCATATATTCCTTCGTTCAATAATAACCGCTATTCAACTAAGGAAGTCTATGCCATTAAAACTACCTGTAAGAGTAATAAGCAACAAAATACAAGTCTTTTTAATTTCAATTGCTGGATTAAAAGTGTCTTAAAAATATTACAAATTAAACATTTTTCTTTTATCAATTCGAATTTCCAGCACCAATCTATAATAATCCATGCCACTTACTTCAGATTAAAAACCACTGAGGCCATGTTCATAATGTTATTGTGATACAAGCCGTGTATGACGTTAAGCGTAATAACACTGTGGTACAAGTTGATTTGAGGTTGTAAATAAATGTAAGTCGGGTCCATCCCATTTAAAATAACATTTTATGTAAGCATTAAATGCGTAAGTTAATTCATTAATTCATCAAAAGATAAAATAATTGGAACGCAATATTTAAAGAATTTTATACGCCTTCGACGGTGGGCGACATATTTCGATGGTAAATGGAAGACTCGACATTATTTTAGAATTGGAATGCAAGTAGTCATACCGTTGCCAAATACGATTTTTAAGTATCATACCATAGTTATAAAAACGTGAAATAGGAATTGGGATTATTGCCAATTTCAGAAACTGTAATTATTAAGTTTGTGTTTCTTGGTATTCCAAGTGGCAACAACAAAAGAAGCCAGCATACGGAACAAGCAGCATTTCTACTGTGGAAGCCCACAATATATTTAATACGATTGTGACTAATCGTTGGGCGCTATATATATATGTGTATACAGAGCAATAGGCCAAGCCAGAAATTTCATAAGGGGGGGAGGGGGTTATAGGCTAAATGAGCAGGGTTACAAAGTTAAAACTCATATATTCCTATGTTAAATATACAAAATTTCATTGCAATGGGGGGTTACAACCCCCTGACTACGTCTATGTACAGAGCAATAAAAACGTTCATAAATGGCATACACCATTTCCGAATTCAAGGTAGGAACCCACGACGAGTGGTGATGGGCGCGAAGGCTTCCGCAAACAATAGCCTATTTAATAAAAAATAAATAAATAAACTGCTATGGAATAAATACCTGTCCGTCATTGGCAGGTGTTCTGAAACGGAAACATTTGGCTGCATTTCGGAATGTATAACCCAGAAAAGGAGGTAACTCACTTGAAACGTAAATCAACAAAAAGGTATTCGACTCGACGAAAGGCATTTGTAGCATATGCACGTTCTGGCGCCTTACGCCACGGCTATTCCAGCCGAGGAAAACAATGGTGCTTTCACCTTCGAGTCAAACGGTATGTTATACACGCCTTGTAAAGCTGCCGATCATGTGCGTAGATGTGAAAGCATAGAAAAAAAAACCAAACGCTAAATTTAGCAGTGTTTTCTGCTAAAAGGACAGATAGGGTGACGAATTTGACGGCCTGCGGCCTTCTTTTGGCGTCGTTACGTCCATTTGGCGAGCATATTTAAAATCCCTACGTCGCATCGTTAGTATTCATACTCGTCATCACGCCCGTATCCGGAGGGGGATATCTAAGGGACCGGCCCTCCCGTAATTAAATTTTTAGTGGGATTTGGCTACGGCCTCGCATGCTGCGGTTGTATCAATATATGCTGTAAAATTTTTTGACTCCATCTCCCGAAATTAAATACTGGCTACGGAAATGCTCTCGTCATTATTTATAAATTAGAGGAATTCATAAAGCGGCATA